>VZDJ01001247.1:17930202-17953676 GCA_008694505.1 Cyanoderma ruficeps
AGAGTGAGTGTGTGTGTGAGAGTGAGTGTGCGCGCACCCTGTCTGAGATCCGACCATCTGGTTTGTTTCAGTCCAGGGTTTCCCTTTTCTAAATCATCTCGGGACGGGTGTATTTTAGGCACTTTTTCTCGTTTTGATTTGTTTCCGCGGCCGATCTTGCGCGGCGAAGCCGAGGCTGAGAGCGACTCGGCGAACAGGAGCCGCTCGGAGACGGAGCGAGCAGGATTCATTCACTCTCGCGTTCCATTGTGGGTCATCCCCGACTTAAAAGCGGACCGTGTCGTGCCTTGGAGCGGGCAGAAATCGTGTTGGTGCCGGGCGATCGGGACACGCCGTTTCTCGAGCAGCAGCGGCGCTCTGGGTGCGCGATGCCGAGCGGGAGAGCCGGGTCCAGGCGGGAGCAGGACAAGGCACCGGCCGCATCCCATCAACAGCGCCTCGCATCAACCCTTCTCGCCTCCCCCGTACATTTTCGACCTCACTGGGTTCCCCATGACCATGAGTACAGCAGCAAGCTGCTCCACGCGAGTTCCCCGCAGCCGGGGGCTCCCCCCGAGGTCTTCCCCCCTCTCCAGACAAGGGGAGAGGCGGCAGCCGGGGCAGGGCAGGGGTGGGCAGGCAGCGGACACCCACATCTCTTCCCCTTGGAGCCGTGCGGGACCCGCCTGCAGACGGAGCGATGGGGAGGCAGCCGCCCTGCGAGCGGGCGCCGCGGGCCACGGGGGGAGGCCGAGCATCCTCTCCCCCGGATCATCCCCCGGGCGCTGTCCTCTGCCCCCGGCCGCTCGCAGCGCGTCATTTTGCTGTTCCCCCCCGCCCGCCCTCCCCTTCGCCGCCCTGCAGAGGCACAAGGCGCAGCTCCCGGCGGCTCCTCGCTGCCATGAAATGCACCAAGTGGAAATTCAATCGCCCCGTTGTGTGTGTGGTCGAAATCTCTGGCAGCTGCTTCGGAATTTTTTATGACACTTTCGTTTATGTAGGGGAGGCATAACTATTATTTTACTTAATAAAAATGGAAAGCGGCTCGGGTCTTTTTCCTCTCTGCTCTCTTCCATTTGTTCTTCCCGTCGCCTTTCCACCGGCCTGATGAACGGGGAGTTTAAACAATGTTGGTCGGAACGATGCGGCATCTCCGTGTTAGACAATTATATATACACGCATATATGGAAAAAATATCGTGAAAAGAAAGAAAATAAATATAAGTATAGTTGAATATATATATATACACGTAAACATTAGAGAGAGAGATACATGCGAATGTGTTGTGAACACAGGTTAGGAGCATCGAAGAAGTATAAAAGTGAAAGCTCGGGAAAGCTCTCCCAGAGCTGACACGCGCCCGCGGGACAGACTTCCCACTTTCCCGAGAAACTCTCAGCCCAGTTTTCCTTTCTACTTTTTCTCTCCAATCGAGAAATTCTCCCCGATGTCCGCGCTGGCGGCGAGGAAGGAGGATGCGACAGACTCCGCGCAGAGGCTCCGGCTCTGAAATCGCTGCTTCCACTGGAGATGTGCAGACGGAGACGTCCGCTCCTGCCCTCTCCTCGGGGTCCCCCCGAATTCGCCGGGCCTGTGCACCGAGTCGTTAGGGCTTGAGTAATTGTGACCGGCATTTGGAAGCGGGGCCGCGCAGCTGTTTGGCCCGGCTCCCCGGTATTAGTGCTGGAGATTTTATCACCAAATGCTCGCACCTGTTAACGGCAGAGACTGGCAATTCATCACCGCGGATTCTCACACTGCCCAACGTGGCGGGGGGACATCTCCTCATGGCACCCCCTTGGAGCAACCCATCCCCTTCCTCCCTCCCCGAGCAGCCCCCCACGGGAAAGCAGATACGTGTTTGCAGAGCCTCCAAGGGAAAAAAAACAAACCAAACCCTAACAGTGCGAGCGTGGTTCAAAGCGTCCGCGATAGACACAGGGACAACCTGCTGTCACAGCCACCTACGGGACACGGGCTGGGCAGCTTCAGCCGTGGACGTGTTCCCCGGACCGCGCCGGGGCAGCTGCAAGGGGGGCAGCGAGGCTCTGCCACTCGCGGGGTCACCGCGGTGGCTCCCGGGGACCCTGTGTCCCTCTGTTTGGAAGAAAATCCTCCCGCTTCGCCTGCAGCCCGCGGCAAGGTGGGCGTCTGCTGCCCACCACCTCCTCCTGCCAGCTGTCGGGGAAGCGGAGGCAGGAGAGCGGCAGACAGGAGATCCCGAGGCCGCAGGATGTTCCCCTTCCCGCAGGGCTCCTGGGGCCTGGCCGGGCTCTGGGTGGGCCGCCTGGGAAAGTGGTACCCGGCCGGGCCAGCCGCGTCGGGCGGAGATGCAGGACTCGGGTGCGGTCCCAGCCCCCCGCGGACACGCACAGCCTTTGCTCTGGTTATTTCTCGCGGCGGGAGAGGCTCGGCAGAGCGTTGCTCCTCGCCCTCCGGGCCCGCACCTGCCGGGCGCAGCATCCCTCCCGTGGCAGCCCTCGGAGGAGGTGGGTTTCCAGGCAGGGGGCTCCGGCCTCGGTGACGTGCCGGTGACGTAAGCGCGTGGAGAAGGGGAGCGGGGATCCCCAAATTCACACGAGCCCTCAAGGGGCCGGATGCTCGGTCCTGGCGGAGTGAGGGTCCCTGTCGGCGAGGCTGCGGGAGGTCTGCAGCTCATCCCTCCGCTTCGGGGACGGGCCGCCCTCGGGGGGAGAACGGACCCTCGGCGGACCCCCGGGCCGAGGAAGGAGACCGTCGCATGGCGCAGGAACGGGGTCTGAGGGCCTCCAGCACCGCGGGGCTCTTGGGGCTGGGAGGGGCTTTATCCCGTGTCGATCGCCCCCCTCCTACAGCAGCCGGCTCCAGACGAAGCCGGGGGCACCCGAGCGCCAGGGGAGCGGGCAGCGCCTTTCCTCGAAAGCATCTCGGGCGGGGGACGCGCTCCCCGGGGACCGGGCCGGGCCGGGCAGTCCCTCATCGTGCCCCGTGGGGGCCGCGGCGGGCGCCACGTGATGCCGGGGCGGCCGTATAAAGGCCTGGGGAGCGCTGGCAGCGGGCGCAGTGTGGGAGCGTTTCCACCGGGTCCCGGCTCGGGAGGGGTGGGGAGGGGGGAGCCGCCTTCCCCACTTCTGCCCTCCCCCCTCCCTCTTCCCCTGCCCCTCCCTTCCCCCTCCCCCTCCCTCCCCCAACCAGAGAAGGAGCCGTCGCAAACCCCACTTTTCTTTTTTAAAAAAACCCTTCTTTTTCCCCCTCTTTTTTTTTCCCCCCTCCCGTTTCTCTCCTTTCATTATCATTATCACCATTATTTATTATCTCTGCTCCCAAGCGCCCTGCCCAGCCCACGGGCGCCCCGTCCCTCCGCCCCCGCCCCGCGCCCCCCTCCGCCGCCCCTCCCTCCGCAGCCACCACCCCGCAGCCACCACCGCGGCCCCGCCAGCAGCGGCGCGGCGAGCGGGGCGCGGAGCGGAGCGGCGGCGCCGGGGCGCGGAGTCCCAGCGGCGGCCGCAGCCCTCCGGCACGGCCCCGGGCCCATCCCGGGATCCGCCGCTAGGTGGGGGGGACAGCCCGGCCCCGGCCGCCCCGGCCGCACAACAATGACTTTGGGCAGCAGCGGCGGCGGCGGCTGCGGGATCATGTCCGAGCGCTCCCCGGAGGAAGAGCCGCTCTCCGAGGTGGAGGACGCGGATATCGACGTGGTGGGCCCGCCCCAGGATGGGGGCAAGTACAGCGAGGAGGAGGAGGACGACGAGGACGAGGAGGACGACGAGGAGGACGGCGGCGATCCGCTGGGGCTGGCGCTGCCGCGGAGCGGGGCCGCCAAGGCGCGCATGGGGGGGTCCCCGGAGCGGCTGTCCCCCGCCGGCGGCTCGGAGCCGGCCTGCGCCCGCGGCGCCGCGCCCGGGGAGAAGGCGCCCGCGGGCGGCGGCGGCGGCGCGGGGGGGAAGAACCCGCTGGTGAAGCCGCCCTACTCCTACATCGCCCTCATCACCATGGCCATCCTGCAGAGCCCCAAGAAGCGGCTGACGCTGAGCGAGATCTGCGAGTTCATCAGCGGGCGCTTCCCCTACTACCGGGAGAAGTTCCCCGCGTGGCAGAACAGCATCCGCCACAACCTCTCCCTCAACGACTGCTTCGTCAAGATCCCCCGGGAGCCCGGCAACCCGGGCAAGGGCAACTACTGGACGCTGGACCCCGAGTCCGCCGACATGTTCGACAACGGGAGCTTCCTGCGCCGGAGGAAGCGCTTCAAGCGGCAGCAGCAGCTGCACCCCCCGCACCCCGAGCTGCTGCTGCGGGCCGGGGCCGCCGACCCCGCCGCCTTCCTGCCCGGCTTCGCCTACGGACCCTACGGCTACAACTACGGCCTGCAGCTCCAGGGTTACCCCCACCACCACCACCACCATCCCGCCGGCGGAGGCGGCGGCGCCGCGGGCGCTTTCCCCTTCCCGGCGCCGCACTGCCCGTTACCGGCTCCGCCGCCTCCCGCCGCCGCCTCCGTCTTCTCCGCCGCCTCGGGGCTGCCCTCCTTCCTGGGCGGCGAGCTGAACTGCAGGAAGTCCTTCTACCACCCCCAGCTGAGCCCCACCGCCCTGCCCGCCGCCCTCCTCCAGACCCTCAAGCCGGACCCCTCGCCCGCCGGCGGCGGCGGCGGCGGCAGCGGCGGCACCAACCACCCCTCCCGGCCCTCTTTTTCCATAGACAACATCATCGGGGGGGCCGTGCCCCCGCCGCCCAGCACCAACCCCAGCGTCGCGCCCGCCGCGCCCTACCCCGCCGGCCAGGCGGGCCCCCCGGCGCAGGTCCTGGCCGTGCTCAGCCCCGCCTTGGCCCCGGCACAGCCCCAGGTCAGCCTGGCACACGAGCCGCTGCTCCAGCCGGCCCAGAACTTTTCCAGTAAAATCACAACCCTCAGCAGCTGTCATTTTTAGAGTGTGCTGGGGACTGGGGAAGGGGAGGGGGATGGGGGGGAGAGTCGCGAAGCAAACGGCCCCTTTCCAGCTCTCCTCCGCTCCTCCGAAACTGCTCCCCTTCCCTCTCCCCGTGCCCCCCCCCATCTCCTCCTGTTGTGTTTTAAGGTAGGAAATATTTCCTTCTTTCTTTCTTTTTTTTTTTTTTTAATTTTTACTTTATTTCCAGGCTCAGCGGCATCCAGATCTGTTTGTCTCTCTTTGCTCGGGGAAAAAAAAAAATCAATAAATCGGGAGGGCGGGAGGAGGGAAAGAATAACACGATTCGGTCCTACGAGCGCCAAAGCGTATTTATAAAAGTGGCCGTAACATAAGCTGGGACCTGGGCTGGTTGAACACGCAACGTCTTGTGAGGGGCGGAGGGGGGGCATGCGGAGAACGAAGCGGTTTTAGGGCGGGCGATGTTTCCTTTGAGAGGTGCGGGTTTTCCGCGGAGCTCCCCCAGATCGCCTGGGAAAGCGGCCAGGGGAGCTGCGGACGCCCCCGGTCGCAGCGAGCGCGTTTTCGTTCCTGCGATTCTCTCTCCCTGCCGGGTGGTTTTGCCATGTGTGTCTTGTCTCTCCCCTGCTCTCAAAGAAAACGTTTTAATGGTCCGATCTTATTTTTAGTTTCTTTGAAGCGTCAGGTTTGGTTTTTAAAGGCACTGTTTAAGGTTTCTTTGTTTTTAAGAAGAAGAAAAGTCGGTGAAACTCAGGACTGCGGTTTATTTTTTTTTCTTTTCCTTTTTAATTTTTTTCCCCCCGTTAGACATTCAAATGCACGTTTGAAAGAAAATCGGATCCGTCAGGAAGTCTGGAGAATTCCCATACTATTTTTTTGTTTTTAAATCCCCGTTTCCCCACCCCCTCCGTGCGTGGGTTTTTTGGTGTATTGGTAATTATTTGTATATAGATTATTCGGGAGCTAATGAGCGGAGTCCAGTTAACTCTTCACTGGTTGTGCATCCGTCATATCTATTTTATTGAGAGAATCTGTGAATAATTTGATGTGGAAAAGGCAACAGAATTTTGTCCACCGTTGGTGTAAATTAATAAATGTTTGTGACCTGGTTTAAAAAAAAGACAAAAAACAATCCAAATCGTTCTTTGCGATGTCCTTTGTCACGCTGAGAGCCGAGAGCCCCGCTCGGGCCTCGGGGAGGCGAGAGGTTCCCAACCTCGGGCCGGCCACACTCGGGTGGGTGTTCGGCAGGGGCCGAGGGGCCGCCCCTGCCCAGGCTGCGGGTGCCACACCGCCCGGGCCCCGCCGGAGGTCCACGGGCCGGCAAGCGAAGAGATCCCTGGATATTTATTTTTTTAAAAAAAATATTTTTTATTTCTTGGATTTTGGTGTTTCCTAGAAAAAAAATTAAAATTAAAAAAAATTATATATATACTCTGCGTGTTTTCAGGGGGAAGGAGGTGGCAGCCGGGAGAAAGTTTCTCCCTCCTTCACCCCTTCCCCCCCCAACACCTCCTTTTATTTGGTTTGGAAAAGTTGACACATGAGAAAATAAGTTGGAGGGTTCCCCCCACCCCCCCCCGCATACACGTCCCCCTTGGGCCTGCAGTATTTGAATGACCCAATGAAACTTGATCTCTGCCTAAATTTTGCAACAACTAACAAAGTAAATAAACATCTTAAAGCGCTCCCTTCTCTTCCGAACTTCTACCCCCCCAAAAAATTATTTATTTCAGGGACCAAACGTGGCTCTTCGGTTTGTTTGCTGGCAGGGACCCTGATCGAAAGAAGCGAGGCCTTTCTGACAGAGCAGCCAGCTGAAGGAGGAGAAAAAGAAAAAAAAAAAAAGCTGATCCGTACGAGGCAGGGAGCGGGGGCCGGAGCCGGTGCCCGGGCAGCGGGGCTTTGTGCGGGGCCCTCCGGGGCTCGGGCAGGAGCAGGAGCCGGGCGGTGTGCGCCGGGGAGCAGGGGGGGATCGGCTTTTCTTTTCTCTTCCCCCACTCATCCCTTTCTTTACCCCCTCTCCGCTGCCCCTGTCTGTGCCACCTCGAACCTCCGCGCGGTTTGTTGATGTTGTTCCTGAACGTGCCGCCTCCCCGCAGCGAGCGGTCTCACATCTCGCCTTCACACACATTTGCTTTTGAAAAGCGATCTTCGTGTCCGGCACTTGGTTGTCTCCCTTTCATGTCCAGCTCCTACAAAAGGGGCTACAAGACTCGACATGGGAGAAAAGAGGAGGCCAATGAATCTATTTTCCAGATTGCCAAGCACATGGTTGGAAATTGAAGGGGCTTTTGTAGCATTTCCCCTTCCTCCCTCCCTCCACTCTCCTTTTCTTTTGCTTGTGTGCAAATTGTTCAATTGCTCTGGCAGGGGTGTTCCTGACAAGCTCATTACTAGAAGGTGCCAGACCCCTCCTCTCCCTCTCCCCCGAAGTCTTTGATGAAGTTAAAATGCGCTGATAGCTGCTCTCGGGGCTATCTTTGTTCAGCCTCTTTTAATAACCGAGCCTGCTTTGAGGAGACGGGATCCGAGGGAAGAAAGCGATGTGCGGCGAGGTTGGGTGGTGCTTGTGTGCCTGGCAGAAAGGGGGGTGTGTGTGTGATTATTTTAATAGAAAGTAGCGGTTTTTAATAATTTTTGGCTCGTTTGTTTGTGAAACGCAGGCGGAGCAGGAGCCCAGGGTGCCAGGAGCGGATAAGAAATGGCAGCGGATGCCCGTAGGGATGAAGGAGGCGTGTGGCCCCGGCAGCCCCGCTGGTGCAATGGGCTCTCCAAGTTGGTGGTCTCGGGGCTTGAGGGGGTGGAGGGGGGTCCTCTGCGGGGAAGCGGTGTTTCCCTGGAGAGCCCCCTGCCCCCACACGCTCAGAGGAGGGGGATCGGGGGGGGTGTCTGGGGCTGGGACACCTTTCCCCGGCGCCGTTCATCTCCTTTTGCCTGGCGGACTCATTGTGGGGTTTTAAGCCGCGCTCGCCGGACAGGATCGAAGCTGAACTGTCTTGGGAGCGGGGGGATTCCCCCGCCTTGGCCGGGAGCCGTGGTGCCCAGGCACGAAGGGTCGGGCTCGGACCTGCGGGGGCTGCGAGTGCAAGCGCCGTCGAGGTTTTATTTTGGGGGCGAAGAACCCCAAGCGTCTCTAAAATTAGAATTTCCCTGCAGCACCGCAGCTCGTTCCCTGCCCCGCTCAGCCTCACGCCGCCCGCGAGTGCCTGCGAGGCTCGGGGAGGGTCGGCGGAGCCCCCGGGAACCGGCTCCGGAAAAGCGGCGACGGGGAAGGACCCGGGGGTCTCCCGTGGCTCCGGAATGCCCCAGCCGGGCTGGGTTCGGGGGTTTCAGGAGCAATTTTACCTCGGCTAGGCGGGACGGATAATGGCCCCTAATTACGGGGCCACGGCTCCGCCGACCCGATCTTCACGGGACGTTATTTTTAAGCGTTCAGCGAGGATCATTTTTCACGCCTCGCTGCCTAAAGGAGGGTTTTATTTATTTATTGGAGGGGAGGAGAGGAGGACACCAGCAATAACCGAGCACTGAAAGGAAAATAATTAGCTGCTGCAGTCGCTGCTTGGGAGTCGCTGGCCAAAACGGCGACTTGGCGTTTCCCTTTTCCTCCCCTCCCGTGCGTAGACTCCGTAGCCCAGGTTCTCGGGGCTGCTTTCGGGTGTTGGTTTTGTCAGTCCTAAACCCCGGACAAAGCCCTACAGTAGCCCGATCCTTTTCTGCACGTTTGGGGTTTTTTTTTCCCCTTCTCGCTTTCGGATCGGCGGCTGTTTTCTTGTAGGATCGGGGGGATGCGGATTCCCCCGCCTTGCTTTGGCTTTGGTTAGGCATTCATGAAGATTTTTTAATTTTTTTTTGTTGTTTTTGTTTTTTGGGGTGTTTTTTTTTTGTTGTTGTTTGTTTAATGTGCCCTCACTCCACTGCTTTCTATATGTCAGATGAAAGGGTTGTAGCAAAACCGCGACGCTCTCTGCGTAGTTACTCCGCGGCGGATTTCCGTGTGTGCGCAGCCCGGGAGAGGCGGAAAACGGGGGATTCTCCTCGGGTTTGCCGGGGCGGGATAAAACGCTCCTGTCCCGGAATATCCCCGTCGGGACCACAGCGGGAGGGTTGCGTGTGTGTAATTTCTTTCTCTGCTTTCGCTTAACTAAGCCCGCGTTAAGCGGTGCGGATCCCGAGGAGGGAAGCGAGCGGCCCTTCCCTCACCCGCTGCGGGCTGTGGGTGCGGGACCCCGGCCCGGCCGGCCCCGCTGCGCCGCCCGCTCGGCCCTCACCTCCCGCCTCTTCCCCTGGCACCTTCTGCTTTCCATTACTGCTGATTTGGAGAATTAGGAAAGGTCAAGATCTTATTCCTTTCTCCGGTAGTTTTTTTTTTTGTTTTCTCTTTCTAGTTCCTCGCAGCCCCGAACAAAAATAAATCATCCTGGATTATAAAAACCACCTTTAGACATCAAGATCATCTTTTCCAATAGTTTGATCCTTCCTCCAGGACTGCCCTGGCCTCTCCTTGTGACTGCGCAGAAACTCCCGTTTTCACGGTGAATTTAGGATTTAATAATAACGTCCAATCTCCCCGTGCCCCAGTGCCCGACCTGAAAACATTGCCCTCCAGCATCTTCTTTCCCTCCCCACGTCTCTTTCGTTTCTTTCCTTCCCCGAGTAGAACGTAGAGAAACGAGATATTAAAAAAAAAAGAAAAAGAAAAAAAAAAGAAAAGAAAAATCCCGTTTTCCCATCTGGAGACGGCAGGAAGAGCTGTCGGAGCCGGCTCAGCCGCGGGAAAATTGCTTTGGAAATTAAGTTGGTGCTTTTGAAATCTCCTCGAGATGTTCGCGGTAGGTCAGGGACCTGTGCTCGCCCCTGTGTCCGTCTGTCAGGCGCAGGGCAGGGGCTCCGCGCTCTCCCCTCACCTCCCGGACTACAGCTCGTCTGTCCTCGCTCCTCTTCGTCGCCTTTTATTTCTCATCTGCTCTTTTCTCACTTTTTATTTATCCTTTGTATTTTCCCATCTTTCTTTCTTCCCTTCTTTCCTTCTTTCTATAATTATTTTCTTCTTTCTCTCATTATCTTTCTTTCGCCNTTTTGGGTTTTCCCTCTTTCTCCCTCTTTAATAATTTAAATTTATTTTTGTTTGTTTCTCTCTCTCTCTTCTTTTTCGTCCTTCTGCCTCTTCCTCTTTTTCTTTTCCTCTCTTGCTCTTACTCCGTCCAACGATTTTCCTTTTTATTTTTTCTGTTTCTTTTCTTTCCACTCTCTTTCTCCTTCTTTTCATCTTTCTCCCTTGCTTTTTTCCTCCCTTTTCTCTCGCTGTCTTTGCTGCCTCACCCACTCCTGGGCTTCATCGACGGCTGCTTCCCCACTCTGTCCAGGAGATTTCCAGCTGTGTCCACCCCCGGGAATCTCTCTCTTGGCCGCAGCCAGGGGAGTCTCCCGTGCTTTGAACCAGGAGCGATTCCGGCGGGCGCCCCTCCGGGCTCGGCGCTTCCCCTGGCCGTGCCCGCTGGGCTGCAGAGCAGCTCAGGGCGAGTTTTTGGAGCCGGGGACCGTGGGGCACACACCCCACACCCCTTTGCACCGGCCGCCCGCGCATTTACCGCGGAGGTCGCTGCGGGACGCGGCCCATGCGGGGCTGCAGGGCTGAGCGTGTGCCGCTCCCCCCTGGATCGGGGGGAGGCCTGTGCGGGACCAGTTGGCGCTTTATTAATTTCATAAATGAGATGTACATTGGCACCGCAAAGCCCGTGGCAGCAACAAGTGACGCTGAGATCCAGGACGGGACAAAACCTGCTCGCGGCAGGGTTTTGTCAGCTCGTTTCCAATCCTTCCTCATCATTCAGATGCTAAAGATTTCCTCGGGTGAACGGTACCGGGATGAGCCCGCCCGCGGCCCGGGAAGGGGCTCAGCCCCGCTGGGCAGCCGGTACCGAGCAGCCTGGAGCCCGGCGGCCTTTCCCGGCCGCGGGCAGGCGGGATTCCTCGCTTCCCAGGCGCCAGGGCTGCCCGCATCCCTTTCCCTCGGATCCGGGTGAATTAGGTACACGGGTATGGCGTGAACCACACTCGTCCCTCCCCGCCAGTGCAGGATGAAACCTGCAAGGGATACAATCTCCCCGCTGAGAGGTCGGGAGGGAGACCCAAGGGGTGTCATGAGTTTGTCCGTCAGTTTCTCCTTGGGAGACTCCAAGGTCTGTGCCCTGGGATCTGTCTAATGACGGGTTTCGTGGTGTTTCTCCCACTCCCGATCCCTTCTGGTTACCGAGGCTCGGACTCCATGTCGCAGGGTGGCAGAGAAGCGCTTTTCGGGGGCGTCTTTATCCGTTTCATTCATATTTCGTTTTCCCTGCTTTAGCTCGCCTTTTAAGTGAAATTAGATTCCTCTTTCGTCAGTACCGCGGGTTTGAAACGGCTTGAAACAACACCGGCGATTCCTTTCACTCTCACAAAAATTCCCAGATACTTCACTTTTCCTGGCCGACGGAGGCGAGCGGAGAGCACTCGGAGAGCCCGTGGGTGAGCCCCCGCTCACCCCCCGCCCTCGCAAATCACTCTTCAGCAGCGAGAGCCTTCTGCAGGGCACACGATCGCCTTTCATTCCAGCGGCACTCCCTGCAAAGTCCGTGGGAATTTTTCCCCCCACTCGGACGAGATTAGCTGGGGGGCCCCCCATTATGTCCACCCATCAGCCCTCGCCAGAGGGAGAAGGGGGGACAGAGGACAAGACCTCGGGTGTGGGGAAAATCCACAGCCGGGTGGGAGCGGAGCCGCTGTGGGGCCGGACCCCCGCGGGCGGGGGATGGAGGTGCCGCCGCTTTTAAATTCACCCTTTAAATTGAAACAAATTAAATAGAGGAGGAAAAACTTCCCCCGTCTGGGCATGGGGTGGAAAAATTTCGGGGTCCAGGCAGACGGGCCCCCCTCGCCCCGGACCGCGGGTCCCCTTCCGCGGCAGGTCCCGGTGGGGCGCGTAGGGGCGAGGGGAGCGAGATGGGAATCAGCTGGTGGGGCAGTGCCGACCCCCTCGCCTCGGCCCGCAACGCCCCTGCGATCTCCTCTTCCCAGGAGAGAAACGTGGCCGCAAAATAGAGGCAACAAAAGGAGCGCACCGGGCACGGCCGAGAGAGCCGAGGCCGTGCAGGATGCAGAGCCCAGCACCCACCGCCGGCCCTGGGACATGTGGAGGGCAAACCCTTCCCATGGCGGGCAGTCTCCCAGAACGCGCTCCCCAAATGCACCTTTCCACCTCTAACCCCCTGAGATTTCACCCATGTTATTTCTAAAATGCTCTTTTCTCTTCTTCCCCCCCCCTTTTTTTTTTCTTTTTCTGTTCTTTTTTCTTTTTTTTTTCCTCTCCTATTTAATTACTTCTCTTGCAAAACCAGAGACCGCTGCCACCTAACGCGACACTGAAATCCACGTCTCCTCTGTGACTTACAACCCAAATCCCAATCCCATGACCTTTCTCTTCCCCCCCGCCCCGGGTCCCCCACCCTCGGTCATGTGGGACACGAGTAAATTTATCCACCCTAGTGGAAAGGCCTCCCTTCTACAGTTCCTCCGAAGAAGCCCGACACGTTTCACAAGGAGGATAATTTCGGTTTCCCACCTTTCTCTCTCTTTCCTCCTTCTTTTTAACCCGGTTTTAATTTCGTTGTCCCCCCTGTCCCACGAGGCTGCCATCTCTCCTCAGGCATGCTCCTACTCTGTGTATATTTTTCAGTAAGTCCCCGCCAAGAGGGTCACTTCAGAGGGACGTTTTTGACGGCTCTTCAGCTCAGGAGATCGTCAAAAAGAACATTTCTGGCCTCCCAGGAGCGGCAGCGAGCCGAGCCCAGGCTGTATCCCCAATAACCTCTGCTCTCCCGGGGCTCCCCTCCAGCCACACGGCGGAGGGTCCCACACCCACGGAGCTGCATCCCTGTGCGGGGACAGGGACCCCCTCATGGCCCTGCGGTTGGGGACACCCGCCTGCGGCCTCCTCTCCGCCTCTCCCTCGGCTCCGGCCGGCCCTTTCCCACCATCCCGGCTGCTTTTCCCCGGCCCAGCTCCTGTGGGGAGACCGCACCCTCGGGTCCCCCCGGGAACGGCGGCCGGCACAGCGGCCCGCCCTGGGCGGCACAAACCCCAGCCCGAGCGGGTTTCCAGCAGCAGCCAGGGGTGGGGAACCTCTGGCCAAGCTGTGGGGTGGTCCCCGCATCCCACCCTCACCATCTCTGCTGAGATGTGGGTGGCAGTAGCAATAGGACGCTCCGGGCAGCCGCAGGGGTTGTGTGCGGGGGAGGGAGGCAGCTCCGGAGGCTCGGGCAGCCCTCAGGAGGCTCGGGCAGCCCTCAGGAGGCTCGGGCAGCCCTCAGGAGGCCGGGGCCGAGCGGTGCCCTCAGACCCTGCAGCCCCGGCCGCCGCGGCCCCTTCCCCACCCGCCACGGGCGCTCCGAGGGGGGAGCTCGGAGCATCCCCCAGCGCGGGGCTGTCTCTGGGCGGACACTCGGCGTGGTGCGAGTGTCGGTGCCGCAGCTCCGCCGTCGGGGCCGGCCGGAGGAAGCCGCTCCACCGCCGCAAACCGCGTGTGAACCGGCTGCGGGCGGCGCCGCTTCGGGTTGCGCACAGTTCTCCCCTCTCCGTTTTTGTTTTTTTTTTTTTTTNTTTTTTTTTTTTTTCACCCCCCTCTATTTTTTCGGTGCTGCCAACAGTGGGCACGTTTCCCTTTCTTTCTGGAATGGGGATTTATCCCAACCGCAGGCAGGTGTCGGGCACATTTTGGTGGAGGTAATGAAACCATGACTGAGTGGAGCTGCAAGGTCTTTCCACTCAGTCCTTGCCCGGCAAACTCTCGCCCGCGGGCTCACATGGGGGAAAAAAAAGCGAGAAATTGATAGAATCTATTCGTTTCCCGGTCTCACTGAGAGATCGGGAAAAATATTTAGGAAAGCGTCACTGAAATCCTTCAGGGCTCAATTTCAGGCTCTGCTATCAGTTGTCGACGACGAAAAACGGGCAGTACACTCTTATACGGAAATTAAACATATTGGAGGCTCTCGCCAGATCCAGCTGATATTATAGTCGATATTCCCAGAATTTTCCCTCTGCTTTTGCACGGTATTCCTTGTCGCACTTATTTATGTGCCTTGGACACATAAATATTCATCGAGAGGGAAGGGCGTCTTGTGATAATCGGAAACAGGAGTCCTGTTTTAAAACATCTTTTCTGGCCCGAAAAATTCGTGGGGAAAAATAAAAATACGTGAAAGCACCGTAGGAGAAGCGATGAGAAATAATAAAGGCGAATTAATCGGAAACGAACGTTTCCCGGAAAACCAAGCGGTGCAAAGCGGATTTCCAACGCGGGGCCGGGCTGAGGGAGAAGCTCTCACCGCGCAACCCGCAGGTGTCTCGGCGGGGCTTTAGAACATTTTCCCCGCTCCCGCCGGGCGCTCGGGGCAGGGATTGATCCCGGCTCAATCCCACTTCCCTGCCCCAGGCTCCGCTCGCCGTTCCCGCCTGGAAATCGCGCACTTTGGTCATTTTCGCCTCCCGCGGGCGCGGGGACTCCGCCGCCTTTCGGGGCTTCCCTCGGCCGCTTTCTCTGGGAAGGTTTTATACAAACCAACCTCCCGCCCGGCACACTTTGTTTTCTCTGGGTACCCGCGTTATTTCCCGGGCTGGCCCGACGGGAAGGTGCGGAATTTTGCCGCCTTGCTGCCGGTTTTTAAAGGAGGTAGAAGAGGGGAGGGGGGTAAGGGGGGGCGGCGGCTGCCGCCTCTATTTTAATGTCATTATAGTTGCCGTGGCAACCCATTGGATCACTCCTCCTGGAATGAACCTTGTGACAATGGTTGGTTTGCGAGAAATCGGTAAATGTGCAGCCGGGGGACACAGCTACATTACCGCGAACAACAGCGAGGGTTTAACATGTGACCCTTCCAATTACGCTGATGATACCTCGGTGCAGCTGCCTCCGCCGCGCCGCGAGGATGCGGCTCTTTGGGGGGGTTGGGGAGGGTTCCCGGGGCTGTTCCAGGGCACAGCCCGGTGGGGATGGGGCCGCAGCCCGCACCGCCCCTGCCCTGAGAGGGGAACAGCATCTCTTCATCGGCATCGCGAATGTGGTCCCAACCACTAAAAGAAAAAACAAACCAAACAACAAAAACAACAACAACAAAAAAAGAAAAAAAAAAATTAAAAAAACCCAAGAAGTAAAAGCTTGTTCGGGGGAACGCGGAGAGAGTTGCACATGCGGAGGGGCTGTGGCTGCAGGGCTGTGCAATAAGGACCTGCTTTGGGGGGTGGGCAGAGACCCCCCGGCCCCGGAGCACACGGTACATCTGTGGCTGCAGGAAGGAACGAACGAAACACGCCCCCTCCCCGGAAAAAAAAAAACACCAAAAAACCCCACCCCAGTTACAAGCCTTAAAATATGGTTCAGAGAATTACAAGTAATCAGAGCTGCGGGGGTCAGCAGTGCAAACTTTTTAAGACTAATGTTTATTTAGAAAAGTGAGTGGTGTCTGCGTTGCTTTTCTAGTGCCCCAGCACAAAAGTCCTAATGGCTTTTGCAGACTTTCCATCCCAAACTCCTGCACAGGGCGCAGGGACCACCGCCGAAAGCATCCCCAAGCCGCCCCTTTCAAAGGTATCATCGGCACAGGGTTTATAACCCCTCGCCCGTCTTTCCACGAGTCAGCGACGGTATTTTCTGCGCCCCTTCCTCAGTTTTGCCCCTCTTTCGCGATAGTTTGGTGTAACCCGAACCCTCCTCAATACCGTGGAGGAGAGAAATCGGGGGATGGGAACGGCTATCCCCCCCTCCCTCCCCAGTCTCGTTCAGCCCTGGACGGCTGCGGTCCTGAAAGCAAGGCGGGACTCCAGCCGAGCTGGAAACCTCGTTAGGATGAACCCGGGGGCAGAGGCAGGAACCGGCGCGGGGCGGGCTGGCCGGTGTCCTGAGAGAAGGCAGAGCTGGCAAATCCATTCTCCCGCCTCAACCCCTTCCCAGGCGCTCTCCCGGGAGCCCGGCCATAACACCGACCCTTGCGTAGCTTTGGGTGTCTCTGCTGAGCCCATCCTAAAATCCATCCCGTGGATATAACATGATCGCCAGTTGGGATTTGACTGCCTTAGCAGACTCGAGGCTCCATCTCGGGATGCTCCTTTTGTTCTCAGGGCTGGAAGAATAAAATCAGCAATTTCACACACCTCTTGGGACAATTACCCCTCGACTTTACACAGGAGGTGGGTGGACACGGGGAAACGCGAAAACCGGCGGCCTCAGCCCCCGGTGCCTTGGAGCAGGACGGGGGAAAATCAGCTGCGTTCAGTTCCTTCCCTCCTGCCCGTGACAGGTGTCGGGATCTGGGAGGGATGAGCAGGACAACAGGATGTTGTCCCCTCTCCTGTCATTAGCGTTCACAGCTCATCGCTGAGCAGCTTTGCAGTGGGATGTGCAGGAGAGAAACAGGGTGGCAAGAGGAATGGGATGGAAAGGGGAGAGAAGGGGGCTGGACCTTGCTCCCTTTCCAGCCAAGTGACTGTCTTGTCCTGATCCTGAAAAGGTAAGCTCGGTTTAACCCCTTCTTTGGTCTGCATAGGGAAAAACACGTAGCTCAAACCTGGGAAGGCTGAACCAAGAAATGGCAGCTGAAAGTGAAATGAAAATGCCTCTGGAAACACACGCCTGAGGCCTGATCCTGAGTCCCCTCGCCGAATCAAGCACAATGCTCAGCTCTGTCAGGAGCAGGGTCAGGGTTGATGTCGCAGTGGGCGCTGCGGGGCTGAGTTTGGTGGAGGGAGGACAGTGGTATGTCTAAACTGAAACGTGCTGACAGTTGAGGGAAGATCATCTCCTCTCTCTCAAGAGGTTTTATTTGAAGGGCTTGACTCTGCTTATCAACTTGTCTAAGTTGATAAGACATTCTGGCCTTCTGACTCCCATTATCTCCCTGAGCCCTGCACTCTCCTCACCCTGGTGCTGGATCAGGTCACTGTAGCTGCTCAGGGTGTGAAGGACACCCAGCCAGGACCTGGCACTTCTCTTCATGATTTGGAGACCTGGTGCAAAGCTGGGCAGTGGGTTGGGGCTGGGTCACAGCAGCCCCTTGCTGCTCTGTATCCCTCTATCCCCCTTACAAAGCAAAAATGCTGGGAACACTGCTCATCCCTAAATTTGGAATGTTTGGGCTGGAATCTTTTGGATGCATTTGAAGAGGGAAGGCAGGGAAGAAGGGTGCAGAGAGGGGCATGAGAAGGAGAAAGAGCCACAGCCTTGCTGGCATGAAGTTGATTTGTCTGAATCCTGTCCTTTAGTGGCTGTCATCTGTCACTGTACCCAGGAGATGCTGCAACCACAGGCAGATGAGGCTCAGCCGTGTGAGAAGTATCCCACAGGTATCACAACACTGCAGCCACCTGCCTCACCCCTCTGAACCAAAGATACTTCTCCCTGCTAGGGAAGGGCTGGGAATTTCAACCAGCTTCTCCTGGAGCTCTGTTCTGCTCCCCAGGATTTTACTGGGGTGGAGAGGTGCATGTGACATCAGGGGTGATGGTGAGAGATGGAGCAGGTGCCAATGGATGACCTGGAGAATCCATGGGCCAGTGCAGCAAAGCCCCTCTGTCCCCTGGGGGCTGGGGCCAGCCTGATGTTCCAACGAGGTTTTTCATCTCCTCCTCCATGTCAGCAGAGCACAAAGGCAGGGGAGAGGTCAACCCCTCTGTTAATACACGTGTTTTAAATAACTGGTATTTTTATTTCTTCCCTTCGGTGCCGTGGGCTTGGCACACATCTTTGTTTGCACAATTGTCCTGCCCATACGTTCTTTTGCCCAAGTAAGGAGAAAAAGATCCCGTGTGTGATCTGGAGGTGTGCTTTGCTGGTTCTGACATGTAAATATTAATCAAGAAACAACAACAGAGAGACAAAAAAATCCCTCCTACCCCTAAACCCCTTCAGATCCCCTTATTGTCCAGGCATTTGTTGCACTTGGACTGGCTTTTCACTTTCTCCTCTCAGAGAGGCTGGCTCCAGCAATGGTCCCCAGATTCCTCAGCTACATCCTACTGAGGGAAAACATTTATTGAAGTTTTCAGCTTATTAGGGAAATACATATTTCTGCTTCTCTTCCAAACTCCACTGATGTCTTTTCGAAGCCAGCCCTGCGTGTCAGCACGGGGCCAGGCGAGGCATCCCCTCTCTCTCCTCTTGCAGCTGTCTGAACTTTGAGTACCCCAAAACGCCGTGGAGGGGGAATTCCTACCACCACCATGGGCTCCATTGGTGGACAGAAGCGGTGAGTATGCGTGTGGATGACTTTCCTCCATAAAGCTGTGCTTCAGCTCACTCACACCTCTGAAGAAACACAGGGCATTTGCACACACCACCCAGCTCCCCAGCTAGCCACATTTCAGGTGAACTTTGCCAGGGCAGCACTGATGAGGTGAGAGGGCACAGGGATGTGTCCAAACTGGGCAGCCTGTTTCACGTGAAGATGAGGAAATACTTTCCCTGGGTCGTCCTGCAAAACTCACTCTGTCACGGCTCTCACTCTGCTGGCAGGTTCTCAGGTGGCAACTACCAAGTGCTCAAGTCTGGACGTGGCCTTTAACTTCAGATGTCCTTCAGGCTTCAGCTGCCTGAGGTCGGCAGAGAGTAGCAGGGAGAGAATCATTCTGTGCTCACAGTTTCTTTTATTTTCTTTCTAAGCATCCATGCCTAGACACTGCTGGAGAGGAGATTCTGGAGGTTTGGATGAAATCCCACAAATTTTCATGGAAGCAGAACAGCAGGAAGGCAAACAGGAAAGAAGAGGAGTAATATACTAATCTCAGGGGCACTTGTTGCATTTCTCTCTTTTCTTTGCTGTGCTGTTTCCTTTTCCTCCAGCCACATACTACAGGATTACGACAAATGAATTAAGGGATTAAACCATAAGGGAGAATTAGGATCCTGCTGATTTAGAAGCAGAAAACCAGATGGGCTCATTGAACTCTAGATGATACAAGAAAATCATGGGTAATGCTTTGGATGTAGGTCACAGGATAATTCAAGTTATTGGGAACCTCTGAAGATCTCTGGTCCAACGGCCCCAAAGCAAATACAGCTTAGATAAGATTGCCCAGAGCTTTGTTCAGTGAAATTTTGAATGTCCTCAAGGATGGAGATTTCCCCACACCTCTGGTCCTCTGTGCTGAACCATCTTCAGGGTAAATTTTCCCCCAATATCTAATCCAAGCTTTCCCTTCTGCAACTTGTATTTGTCACCTCTCCTTCCATGTCCGTGTGTACACCAGGGAGATGTCCAGGTCCATCAGGACCCACTCAGGGCCTGTTGTACCTCCCTTGTAAATGAGATTGTTGGGCACAAGTTTCCCATCTTAGACAGAGGGCTCTGGGCCTTCTGAGCACCTTGGATACCCCCAGTGTGAGCAGGCCTGGATGGGAGGTCTCACCTCTCCACGGTGCACCAGTGCTGCCTTTGAATTGCTCTCACCTGTGTAACAGGGTGAGCATTTGCTTTTACTGTGACCAGAGACATCCCAAACAACACCCAAACATCACTCCCATAACCCACTTTCGGGATCAAACAGGAGGTGGTGGGTCTGGAGAAAAAGGACATATGGTGGCCTTTGGCCTGCTGCATCCACCTGGGGAAACAAAGGCATGGATATTAAAGGTCACCTGTTCACCTTCACGGCTGACAACTGAGCCAAGAAATTCCTTCTCCCCCTTGCCCTGAGCACTCCTCCAGACTGCCTGGGGTCACACAGCATGAGGCCATGCTCAGACACAGCTTTTGGTGACAGGCTCACAGGCAGGTGGACCTTTTCCAGTACATTTTGGCAGCTGGGAATCATCTCAGTGAAAGACAGAGCTGTGACATGTTTGGCTGTGCCTTGCCGGAGAGAAAAAAAAATTAAAAGAAAAACTAAAAGAGAAAAGAAAAGACAAAAAGGAAAAAAGTTGTCTACAACATTGCAGCCTGTCCCTGATCCTAGGAATGGAGTGGGGGCTTGTTCAGGGAAAAGGTAGCCTGACCCCGTGCAGTGAGAAAGGGAGAGGCAGAAGTCATGAAACAGGGCTCTGTTTGGACTCAAATTTGATTTGCATGGTTAAAACTTGCTGATCCCATACAAGGTTCTCCTGGCTGGGAGCTGAACTTGGTTCCACAGCCAAGCTTTCTTCTTTTCCAGAGTGTTCAGCATAAATCAGACTTTCACAGCCGTCTTTGAGTGGAAGGAGCAAGAAATCACAGTTTGTCTCCTGTCCAGGAGCTTTGGGAGAAAGGAGCCAGCCCAGATCTGCTGACATGTGCTCTGTGACTCCTTCTGCCTGGCACTGCCTTCACCCATCTGCTCTAACAACTCCAGCAGCTCCCATGCCCTGCTTTTCCCAGACGAGATCCCAGCCAGGCTCCTGCTGCCCAGGTGGAGCTGTGCCCCAAGCAAGGGATACCAAACCAAAACATCTTTTGGGCTAGGTCTGTGCCCTGCATCTCACTCAAGCCATCAAGAGGGTTTTAAAACAGACCCAGATCTGGTGTGGTGCCATGCTGTGACCTTTGCACTCCCCTGGGGTCATATTTTTAGGGTCTTCTTTTCCTTAGGGGATCAGCCCAGAGAAGTCACACTTCCACGTGTTTTCATACCTCCCTTGTGACTAGTCTCACTAGGAATTATTTTCCTAATATTTAGGTAGAATTTCCCTTGCTGTACCTTTTGCTTCCAGGAGGATGGTGGCTCCACTGTCTCCTTCTCTGACTGAACAAACCCATCTCTCTCCACATCTTCCAGCCTGGCAAAGTACAGCTAATTTTCCTTGTACAGCTTCATAAGCATTTGAGGGAGAAGGGCAAGTTCCCACAAACACTCCATGGGTCATGTCCACCTGAGCCTCTCCTGGCAGGAAGGGAGCGTTGGGTGGAGGTGGCTGCAGAAATCCCACCAACACTTGCAGTGAGCCAGAAGCTCCATTGCTGATCCTGTTGAAACAGAGGGTTAAAGCCTCTCTGCTAGAGCCATTCCCTGCTAGTGAGATCCATACAGTCCATTAAAATTAGGGATCTTATTATGGGCTATATAAAAAAGGTAAAGAGGAAATGAGAACCTTATGAAGGGTTTCCTATGTGTGCAGATGGCAAGGGCATCTGAGGCTATGAGACCCTTTCCAACAGGCTTTTTCCAAAGAGAAATGCTAACTCTACAGGGTTTCCCCTCTTTTAAAAAGAGATAAATAGATGCAGGAATATCTATTCTACATAATTCACACTTGCTAACCAGCCACACCACCCTAGGGATGGAGAAACAGACCCTAAACCTGTATCATGTTCTGTCCTGGTTTCAGCTGGGATAGAGTTAATTTCGTTCCTAATAGCTGGTACAGTGCTGTGTTTTGGATTTAGTATGAGAATAATGTTGATAACACACTGCTGTTTTAGCTGTTGCTAAGTAGTGCTTCCCCTAAGTCAAGGACTTTTGAGTTTCCCATGCTCTGCCAGCGTGGAGGTGCACGAGAAGCTGTGAGGGAGCATGGCCAGGACAGCTGACCCGAAGTGACCGAAGGGATAATCCATACCATAGATCATCATACTTGGTATATAAACAGGGGGGAGTTGGCCAGGAGCCACTCACCGCTGCTTGGGGATGGGATGGTGAGCAATTGTATCATGCATCATTTATTTTTCTTGGGTTTCAGTCCTCTCTCTTTTTGTTATCTCCCTTACTATTATTAATTACTTAATATTATACTGTGAGTAATTTCCATTATTAAAGTCTTCTCAGCCCATGGGTTTTACTTTTTTCCAACTCTCATCCCTACCCCACTGGAGTGAGGGAGACTGAGCAAGAATCTTCATGGTACTTAGTTGTCTGCTGGGGTTAAAGCAAGACAAGCTCTCAGGAGCAGTCTCCTTTTCTCCTAGCAGCAAATTCAGCTTTCAGATGCACTTGTAGGTCATACTCGGCTCTGTCCTCAATCAGGAGGAGCAGACTGTGTTTGCTGCCTCCTGCAGCCTGATTGAGGACTGCTAACACATCCATCAGCACACAGGAGTTATTTGATTCTATTGAGCAGCATCAGGACCTCTGAGAGCCGGCCAAAACTGGGAATTCAACTCTCCAGCAGTGGCCACTGCTCTGCCTCTGTTTCAAAGCAGCAGAAACCAGGGACCTCAAGCATGAATGGACTTTGCGTGTGTAGCAGAACCAGGGACCCTCAGAGTCTGGGCATCTATTTGCTTGGCCTAACCACCTCCTGGGACATTTTTAACCTGTCTCATCCTGTACCCACATGCATGGGTGTCCTGTCACACAGCAGTGCCAGACTGGGAAAAGGTCCCAGAACTGCTCTCTGACCCTGTAGGATCCTCTGGGAACCCTTGGCTACTGCCCTAGGTCCTTTAGGGGCCCAAAAAACAAGCAGGGACCGGAAGCATCCTTGGAGCATGATCCTTATTTATACAGAAGTATAATATGTCTCTAAAGGTGTTGTAGGGGAGTCATTCACATCCCCCTGTGCAGGCTGAGAGCTGAAGCACAGTGAGGCTAAGTGACATGAGCAGGGTTGGGAGATAACCTGTGGCACAGCAAGAACAGCAGCCCAGCAGTGTTGTGAGCCCTTGTCACCACTGCTCAGTGTCAGAGCTCTGGCCACCTTGCCTCCCTGCCCACCCAGCCAGGCAGCCCACTCCTTTCTCCTTCAGACTCTTAAAATAAGACTCGCAAAGCCTCGAGCGTGGTTTCGATTTCATTAATAAATCCCTGCTTGCACTTGGAGCTGCTGTGCCTTTTAAAACATTATCCGTGGCTCTGGTTACACTCCTGATGAAAGCAGGCATGGCCCTATTAGTTTTCATGGCAAACAGCACTGCCACGTCCTGCGATCCTTTACGCACTCGCTGTAACCCAAGTTTCACAGGAAAGGGAGGAGGGAAAAAGGCATCTTGAAAGGCAGTGTCCTTCTCCTTTTCTGCAGACCCAGGGCATTGCACACTTGGAGCCCTCCCTCAAACAACTTTCATTAATCTGTACCATTTTTAAAATAGTTTTAATTTTTTTAAAAATTGCTACCAACAATTACCTCCTGGCTCTGCAACTCCCACCTGATGCCTGTGTCCCTCCAGCCCTGGGAAGGGGCTGTGCCAAGGGGAGGGAATGGGCCTGGGGTGTGGAGAAGGGAAACAGGAGCTGCTTGAGCAGTGAGGAGCAACAGCTGCTCTGTAGTGCAGTCTCCTCTTCATGGCTCAGAGAGGAGGTGTTTTTCTGGGGAGCAGAGTTAAGTGTCCACAGCCAACCAGTGTGAAAAACCTGCCCCATGGCAACAGGTTTGCTCTGGGTCATTAATCCCAGATCCGCAGACGGGGAAATTGAGGCAAAAGGGTTTGATGCTTGCTAGTGGTAGAGGATGGGGAGGACAAGGGGAACTCTGTTCCAAAACTGCTGAGGTGAGTTTTCAAGTGCCTTCAGGTTTGCTCTGTGCCTTAGGCAACTCTTGGAGAGCTTTGTTGAAGCCAGTATGCAGCAAAAGCAGAGAGACTGCTCAAACAGGCCAGCAAGAAACCAGCACAGAGATGCAGGAGTGTGGCAGAGATTAAAGGAAATAGAAAAGGGGAAAGGGGAAAG
>VZDJ01001247.1:17953732-17999806 GCA_008694505.1 Cyanoderma ruficeps
AAAAGGTGAGAAAAAGGAGAAAAGAGGGAGGAAAGTGAGGAAGCCCCTTTGCATCTCCTCAAACAGACAGGTGCCAAGGGCCATGATCCCTCTGTCTTGCCCTGGATCACACATCTCCACCTGTGTCCCAGCCTGTTCCCTGCCCCACAGAAGTGCTGGCTGCCCTGCCCACCCCAGAGCTAAGCCTGGCAGCTGTCAGAGGGGCTGGATGGCCAAGCCCTGGCCTGGCTCTCGCTGCTCACACAGAGCAGCCGGGAGAGGGTGGCAGGTGAGCGAGGCACAGTCATTGCTACAACAGATGGTAGAGGCATGACATTACATGGCAGGGCTATTATTTATTAAGTGCTCGTGTTTGTCATGGCTGAAGATGACATCTTATTAAAGAGTCATGACACTGGGCAATTTTTTTTAAGCCTAGGGGCCAAGAAGGCTAATGAACAGGGATAGCTCCAGGAATAGATGGAGGGAAGTGCTGTTTTCAGGTCACAGGCAAAGCTGACTAATGTTTCACTGACCTGATTTCTGGGTGATTTCCAGGCACATCTTGCTCCTGATGATTAGGGATGGATGCTTCCTGCCATGGCCTGACAGTGCTGGCTCAGGGAGAAGCTGCTCTCTCTCTACAGACCCTGTGGCAAGGGAGCAAAACCTGAGGTGTGGCATGAGAAAGTTCCCACCCACAGACAGCCAAACACCAGCACTCCTGCAAACAAGGGCATGTGGCAGGCAATGGCTTTTGGACAGGTTTCCCCAAATCTCACCTTGCAGGAGGTTTGGAGGAGTGCTGTCAGAGACCACAGGCAATAGCTGGGGGAGTGTGGGAAGTGGGATCCCACTCGTCACTGTGGCACTTTCCCTCCTGTGTGATGCTCTTCAGGACAGCTAGGCCGACAGCAGGGGCTGCCCGGCCCATTTCGGCCCTCACAGCCCGCCCTGCCACCACTTCTGCAAGGCCTGCCCTCCTTAGCCTGAAACAAGAGCTGTCCCCCCGCAGCTCCCATGCACTGGCTCCTTATCGCTGACCCGCTCTGTCAGTGCAGATGCTTGACTAATGTTCCCTTGTAAAATGTTGTGTTAAGCACATTCCAGGCGCTGACATTAAATACTCGGGCCGGGGCAGCGCTCACCCTCCGGCGGACGCAGCGCTGAGCCAGCCCCAGCCACACGCCGGGGGCTGCCGCAGCCAAATTCGCTTTTTTCTGCCCCGTCCCCACCTCCCCCTGCCCTCCCTCCAGCTTGGGCAGCCGGGGAAGGAGGCAGCGGGCAGGACCACGGCTGTCTGGCAGATGAAATAATAATTACCCCGGCCGCCTCCGGCCTCCCTCGCATTCCTCTGTGCTAACAGCTCGGCTTATTTTGTTTTCATCCGCAAATATTGACTCGTCGGGTTCTTTTCACCTCGTGCCTATTAAAAAGGCATTGCTCAGAGTATTGTTATTGAATTTGTTCTGCAGCTGCGAGAAGCGTCCAGCAGCTTGAAGGAATTCACCCACACCATTAGCACAGGCCTTGAGGGCTGTGTGCCCTCAATACCCTCCGAAACTGCTTTGCCTGCTACTTTCCAAGGGACGGGACCTGGGTCTGGCTCAGCAAGGATTCTATCCAGCCTTTCCACCACGGGGGAGGTCAGGATGGTGCTGGGGATGAGGCACAACTATGATCTGCTTTGCTGCTCTGTGCCTCAGTTTCCCGTGTCAGCCTTGTGATTCCTGACCATTTTCGTAATTGGCTGTGAGTGTTAATTATAGACGTGCGATTTAACAGCCTGACCTTTTGTTGCTACAACTTGTCCTTCACTATTCACTTCAGCTTGAAGATGTGGGAGTTGTTTCCAGATGCCTTAACCTGGTTGGAGCAATAACCAGAAAAATAAATCCCTTCATTTCTCGCTGAGCTGAATTATCTGGGTAATTAGTGAGCGTGACAGCAATGTTCACACAGCTCCAGTGTGAGAATTCGGGATCGTGGTTGGGGGGGCTGTTGATGTCTCTCCCCCCTGCAGCGGGTGTTTGGGGTGCAGGACAGGGATGTACAATCTCTCCCCACTTTCCCCACAGCATTCAGCAAAGGGCAGGGGGGTGGGAGAGCAGCCTGCTCGTGAGGAAAGCCCCTGTTTCAGCAGCTGCGCTCAGCTTTGGCATCTCTCCCAGAATAAAATTGACTGGCACCACATTCCCAGGGACTGCCCTCTGGCCCCAGCCCTCCCTCCAGGGGAAATCCCAGGGATGCCAACACTCTGTTGGTGGATCTCACCTGATTCCCAAATAGGAATAGGAATTGAGACAGGTGAGAAAGGCAGAAGCATCAGAGGGCACCATGAGGTGTGTGTCCTTATTGAAACCTCTCCCTGTCACCTGTAAGTGTCCCAATGGACCCTTCTCCATCAGGGGTCTGACAGATGCTTGTTCCTGTGGGTGAGCTGGGCTGTGGTGACCCTTGGGATCCTCTATGTCCACTGTGGATCTATGGCAGGATCATTTGCTCAACTTCTCCACCCTTCTAACCTCCCTCCAGATGCCTTTTTAACTTCTTCCAGCATGAAAGGAGCCAGCAGGTAAAGCCCCAGCTCACCACCCCTGCCTACGCCCCAGCGATAGCCACCAGCCAGGTGTGGGACATCAGGAAAAGCTCTGACCCTGTGGTGGAGTGATGCTCTTTCTGGGGGAGGGATGGATGGTGTGTGGCACATGATCCCAAACCCCCTGCACTGAGCAGGTTGTCTCCTGCCTCGTGACCGGTCTGCAGAAAGGAACGCGGCTGCCTCCTTCTCCCAGCGCCTGTTTGTGGAAAGCAAATGTCAGCGTTGTCATGCCCAAGTGTTTATTTTGGAAACAGCCGGGGTCACGGCCAGCAGGCACGGGGGACATGATCCTCCTTCACGGCAAGGAGGATCAGCCACCCAGCAGCAGCTCCTACCAAGGATGGGGCTCCTTTCTCCTGCCTTTGGCCTGCACCACATCAGGTGTGTCACAGACGCTGACCAGGCACAGGGAGGGCATCGTGCTGGGCCCTGGTGGCAGCCAAAACCCAGAGAACACGGACCTGCCTGCGGGTACCACTGAACCTCGGGCTGACCCACCAGGGCGCTGTCTCTGGCTAATGCCCAGGGTCATTCCAGGCATAGCAGTTCCATGTCCCTGCCTGGGGTGGGAAGAAAATCATCTCTGAGAAGTGTCCTGTTCTCCTGACCTTTGCTCTCCAAATATTTAGGATCCCACAGCGCACAGTCATGGGCTTTGTTCGGCTTCAGTGTGATGCCATTTGCCTCCTGTCTCAGCTGTCCCCAGTAATTCATTTCTGGCTTGCTGATCTGGGGATGTGGAAGATCCTCTAGCACCACCAGGCTTCCCTGAGGTGAGTGCAGGCACCAGAGCACCCTCCCAAGCACTCTGTCCCTTGTTCCCTGCACACCCACATTCTCCCCTTGCCACAGGCTGATGGTCACCAGGCATTGAGGGACCATCCATGGAGGACAGTCCCCTGTCCCTGGCAGGGTTCAATCTTCCCTCCCTGGTTTGCATCTGTCACTGTTCCGCAGCGACAAGGGAGAGCTCAAGCATGGCCAGAATGAGCAAACCCTGCCAAGGTGTTGGAGTGTGCATTAGGGAAGATGCTGGGAAAGTGCATTTGTGTAACAAGCAGGAGGAGAAAACTGGGATTTCCGTGAGTCAGCAGTGAACCGGAGAGGCAAGCCCAGACCCCAACATATCCTGGGATGTTTTTGTTCAAGGGCAAGGACTGGTGGCTTTGGGCAGGCTCAGCCCTGAGTCTGAGCTTGCTGTCAGAAGGTGGCATAAATTAAGAAGGATGCTCTTCTCTCCTGGGGTGGTTGTGGATTTACTACCCCTGTTTCATGAGTTCCTAGAGGGATCTCTGCCCAGAAGTTTCTTGGAAGAAAAAACTGGCTGAAGAGGTCTGGGCTGAGGCTGGGGACCTTCAGAAGGAACTCCGGGAGGAAGAACTTTGTTTGGACAATTACACCACCTCAGTGAAGGGGGAGAGTGCTCAGCTGGCAAGTCCTTGAGGAAATGGCACCGACTGCCACTAAGCATCAGTGAGGGTGCAAGGGAAGAAGAGCTCAGGAGGAGGATGCTGGAAGTAGGAGTGACATTTGGAAAGGGGCTGTAGTGGCTATTGAATTTTCTTTGCTCTGACCATAGACACAGCTTATTGTACCTCCCAAAATCCCAGGCCGGGCCATTTTGGTTGAACATCCACTTCTTTCACGGAGGACTTCCCTATCCACAGCTGATGCTGTGTAAAGGAAGTAGTGAAGTAAAAGAATAAGGATTACTTAACCACAGAAGAGTCAGTTCTTTATATGAGACAGAGCCATAAAGGGTGTGCCCATCAGAGACCATTGAGCCAGGAGTCCCAGACAGACCCTGCTGTTCAGAAGTCCCTTTGCTGGTGCTTGCCGTGGGCTGAGGATGGCAAAGCACCCAAACCTCAGCCTGAATGGTTTTACAATGAGCTGGAAGCTTGTGATGCTTCATAGACAAAAAGGGATTTTTAAAAGCTCTTTTAAAATGAAAATTTATGAAACTAAATTATTGCTAATTATATTTTCGTACTTCTTTTTAAATTAGAGGTGATTTTTTTAGTGTGCTGCTTGAAATCTTGATAGTAATACTTTTTTTTTGGCCAGACACTACATTTTCCTACCAAAAGCCATATTTTTGATGGTTTCCAAAAATAACAATAATTTCAACATAAAATACCAACGAAATATCATTAAAAAAGTGCCACTTTCAAATCATGTGGAAAAAAAAGGTGAATTTTTTTTTCAGATAGATTTGTTTTCTTGAGAGAAAAGAAACCCCAAGTGATCACACCAACACGGCTTAGATTTTCAGCAGATGCAAGTCAGGTCATCCCCACAGGGGCTGGCACTGTGTTGCATGGAGGGAAGATTTAGCCCCACGTGTTTATGTAATGTCTTCACCCCTCTCCATTTGCTGCTGAAACCACTGGTAGCACTCCTGCCTGCACCAACAGGGCTGCAACTGAACGCTGTAGAGCAAAAACCCCTATGGAGATAGAGAGAAAATCATAAGTAAATGAAAAATGGAAGTTGAAAGGTGAGGTTTGAGGAGAGGAAGTGACTCACGGGTTGGGAATGAGGGATAGGGTCTTGGGGAGGCTCGGCAGCTCGAGCTTCAGTGACCCCCGACTGTGAGGAGTCGTGGGGAGGACAGAGAGGCCAAGCATGGAGCAATGAAACGAACAGCCGAGCCCAGGGAGAGCTGTGAAACCCTGGAAGACAAGTCCGTGGCGGTCATGCAGAAAGGGGAGGAATACCCAGCCTTTCCAGGCTGTCTGAGATGTTTATCCTTCTCTCTGCTTTGAGTGGGGGCTGCGTGAGACACGATGAGGTAGAGATCAGCCAGGAAAGCTGGAGCGTCTGCAGCAATGGCTTAAAGCTGTGTTCAGACTCCTGACCCTGCATCTGCTGTGTTGTGGAGGGAAAGGGGCAGCATTTCCTATGCCACTGTAGCATAAAGGAATGGGGCAGTATGTTTGAAATAGTTTGGATATCCTCAAATGAGCCCTCTGACCTCCTCCTGCAAAAGCCATCAGAACCCAGCTGAGCCATTATATGTGCACAGTGAGGGCTGGCTGAGTTGGTGAAGGGCATGTGGATGCACAGGTGGTGGCACACAGGTACCAAATCAGGCAATGCAAATCTGAGGGGGAGTTGGGGCTCCTTTCTCCACCAGCCTCCAGGAAATCTGTGTCTGTGTGTGGTGGGGTTTGGTGTATTTGCATCTGGTTCTAAAATCACCTGTTCGGATGCCTGCTGTGCCTTAGCAGACAGTGTCTGAAGTATTGCAAAGACCTTGTGTGCACAGAATGGGGCCAGCTCAGGAATCAGAGAGGTTCTTACAAAGGTGCTGCAGTGGCAGCTGGAGACCAGGCTGTGTGCTCACCCTCTGGGGTTCTCTGCCTGCCCTAACCCCATCTCCCAGCTGCCTGCACCCTCCTGTCCTGCTCCACATGGCTCCCGTGGCATCCTCGGTGCTCCAAGACCATACAGAGGACAAGTGCTAACTGGCATCCTTGGTCTCTGTCTCTGGAAACACTGAGCTGCTCTTGGCTTTGTTAGAGCCTGATTTGCATAGAAGGGAAATACTTGGCTCTGACTGACTGAGTCTGGGCATGGTTTTCAGAGGGACACAATGCTTACCAGGGAGTTATGGAGCAAAGTGACTTTTTCCACTGTCCAGGGGAAGAAACTATTTTTATATATATATAGATAATAGATATCTGCTTTTGCAGGTAAATAAAGCTCTTCATTTCACCTCAA
Organism: Cyanoderma ruficeps; assembly: GCA_008694505.1. Taxonomy (NCBI): domain Eukaryota; kingdom Metazoa; phylum Chordata; class Aves; order Passeriformes; family Timaliidae; genus Cyanoderma; species Cyanoderma ruficeps. The sequence continues at coordinate 17,960,040 of VZDJ01001247.1, forward strand.
CATAGTGAAAACAGACTTTATGTAAAGCTATGGCAGCAGTTCATGTCATTTATTCTGTGAACATCCAGATACCATTCATGTATGGTTTGAGTGAAGTATTTCTAGGGGCGAAGCATTCTCTCTTTCTCTGGAGAATGCAGCAGTTGCCTGGAAACCCTACTGGTTTCTGAGTTGCCATGTGCTAGGACACTAAGAAAAATTAATTCAGGGTCTGTTCCCCCAGGGGTATATAACACAACCTCAAGGAAAATGAGCTGAAGGGGATCTCTTGGTTGTTCAACCTCTGTATCTGACCATTGCTTCTGGGGACAGAGAAGGAAGAACCCTGTTATTTGGAATGTGAAACTATTACTCCAGCTATTACAGCATGGAGATGCTCTATTTCTTGGGTTTTAGCACATTTGCAGAAAAGCACAATTTTTAATTATTTCCTCTGGGTGGAAAGTCCCAGAAATACCACACAGAACCTACCAAAGACCTGTCTGGGCTTCCACTGTCATGAAGTGGTTTCCACGCTCACATCCAAAGGCTTGTGGCCAACCCAGTTTAAACTCAGCATGTGATGGAGCTCAGCATGGAGAGAGTCTGTCAAGGTATGCTCGACACTTCCCATCTCCTCTGATAAATCTGCAGCCCTCATGAACTAAAACTGAGCTTTTCCAAATTGTCTAAGGGAATTTCTCTCTTGCTTTCCTAGGCCAGCACTTGGATGAGGCTTGGCAGGAGTTTCAGTGTGGATTCTACTGGGCATAATACTGGAGACTTTAATTGTTGTAGGAGTTGGCTTGGAGTCCTTTATTTCTTGAACGCTGCTGAGACAAATATTCTGGCTAAGGAATAAATCCAGGCACCCACTAACTTGGAGGCAGCACATAGGGCCAAGTATTGCTGTGGAGCACTGTGGAATCCTGTTGCATTCAGCCTGGCTACGCCCTTCCAGGGACCCAGTAGGTGCCGTCACTTTGGATGCTTAAAGATCATTTAAGGAACTGAAACCCTGCAAAACAGCACTGCTCTGGAGCCAGAAAAGCAATGTCCCTGATGCCATCTATCACAGCTTGGTGCCTACCCCGTGTGTATGTGCACGTCAGCCCTGTGTTGTCACAACAGGCCTTTAACACGAAACATCCTTATGTCCAAATTGAAGAGACAAGGATTTGAAAGGTGAACTATTTGGTGGATAAGGAACTGGCTGGGTTGCTGCAGGCAGGGGGTTGCAGTTGATGGCTCTGTGTCCAGGTGGAGGCTGGTGACAAGTGCTGTCCCTCAGAGCTGTGTCTTGGGACTGGCACTCTTTAATATTTCCATCAGTGGTATCAATCTCCATCTCCCACAGACTGCGGGATCGAGGGCACTCTCCAAAAATTTTAGCAGACACCCAGCTGCGTGGTGCAGGTGACACTCCTGAAGGATGGGATGTCACCCAGAGGGAACTTGAGGAAAACTCACAAACTTCAAGAAGTCCAAGTGCCAGGTGCTGCCCCGAGTCAGGGCAATCCCAGATATGGGTGTGGATTCGGAGAAGACATCACTGGGAGCAGCCCTGTGGAGAAGGATTTGGAGCTTTTGGTGGATGAAAGGCTGGACATGCACACAGCACAGAAGAGCAACCAAATCCTGGGCTGCATCCAGAGCAGGGCGGCCAGACGGTCAAGGGAGGGGATTCTCCCCCTCTGCTCTGCCCTTGTGAGGCCCACTTGGAGCACTGCATCCAGCTCTGGGGCCTGCAACACAGGGAAGCCTTGGACCTGCTGGAGTGGGTCCAAAGGGGCCACAAATGTGATCAGAGGGATGGAGCAGCTCTCCTGTGGAGACAGGTGAGAGAGATGGGGTTGTTGAGCCTCGAAAATAGAAGGCTTCAGGAAGAACTCATTGCAGCCTTCCAGCACTTGAAGGGAGCTTGTAAAACAGAGGGTGAGTGACTTTTTACACAGGCAGGTAGTGACAGGACAAGGGGGAATGGTTTCAAACTAAAAGGGAAGATATTTAGATTAGACACCGGGAAGAAATCCTTTGTTGTGAGCATGGTGAGGCCCTGGCACAGGCTGCCCAATGAAGCTGTGGATTCCCCATTCCTGGCAGTGTTCAAGGCCTGGTTGGACTGGGCTTGGGGCTACTTGGTCCGGTGGAAGGTGTCCCTGCCCATGGCAGGGAGTTGGAACTAGGTGAACCTTAAGGTCCCTTCCAACCCAAACCATTCTAGTATTCTAGGACTCCAGGATTCTAAGATTCTATGAACACATCCCTCCCCTTAACAACAGGTCCCACCCAGCGACAACAAGCCCAGCCCAAGACACCTCTGCAATATAAACCGCTCTTCCATGGCAGGCTCCGCTGTGCAGCAGAAGGTGCTGATCAGGGGTGAGGATGGAGGGGTGTGCCCTGCTTGGAGGGGAGAATAGGGTGTTTAGGTTGCCAGCAAACCTTGTGCAAGGTGGTTTGGTTTTTTATGGGTTTTTTTTTTTTTTTNGCTTGTCCTCCAGTTAGGCAGGCAATCTCACTCTGCTGCTTGGGAAGTAATCTCTGGAATATTCACCAGGGGTGGATTTGTTGATTGTAAAATTAAAGGAGTCTTTTGGATTAGGGATTCTGAGCTTGGATCTAGCTCTTTCCAAGGCTGTGGCTGCAGGTTGGTGTTTTAGCTGGAAAGAAGAAATTTTGGTGCTAGCAAGTAACAATAAACGAGCTTAATATAGGTTTGTTATGCCTCTGTTAGAAGGACTTTAAAAGTGTAGCCCTAATTGGAGAGAGCACCAGGTTAAAACTCAGTAAGGGAAGTTTATTGAAGGTTTGGGTTTTTTTAAAAGTTTTTTTCCTAAAAGCTTGACTTTTTTCCTGAGGAAAAAAATGCTTTACTTACTTTCTGAATCTATTTTTGGTGGAATGAAAAAGCACGAGCTGAGCTTTGTGTTTAAGTGGCATTTCCTCTTTTTCTATACTAAAATGGTAGGGGAAAGGTAAAGGAGCTGGAAGAGGAGGAAAAAAAATGATTTAAAAAGATTATCTCCTCTCTCCCAGTGTTTTTGATAAAAACATGTCTAAAACATCTTTCGAGAACAATCACTGTTTCTTCTTGAAGTACATGGGATGGAGAGAGTTGTATTGTGGTGGAATGAGCCTTTCGCTTTTTAAAAGAAACTTTGGCAAAATATCTGTAGCTTAACTGAAGGATTTTAAATTTCAGTCATCTTGAATGCTCAGAATTCCTTCCATTATCTTCTGAGAACTCTGACATCTGTATATATATATATTTTTTTTTTAAGGCATAGCAGTTGAGAGATGCTGCTGAAGAGACATTCCTTTATTTTCTGATGATCCTCCAAACCTGCCTGTGCTGTAAGTCAATGATGGAATAATTGTAGTCTGGATAAAGCTTTTAGTGCTGAGCATGAAAAAAGAAGCAATGGGAATGGGGCTAATTTGTCTCTCCCCCTGCAGAAGAAAGACTCTTGTGGCCCAGTTGCCATAGTGTCAGCCAGAACTGATTTGCAAATGAAGGGTCTGAAACTCTAGATGAGCGTATGGCTGCTCCAAGAGTTCATCCCATAATTTTCTCTGTGCTTTTGTCTGCTTTACTGCTCAGGGCTATGGCCAGGTGCCAGCAATATGACAGCAAGGGGTGAACACTGCCAGCAAATCCATTTTGGGCTTAGCTATGAGTATCCCAGGTGAAAAGTGTTAGCAAACTTAGTCTGACTGAAGTGTCCATCTCCAGGAGGTGACTCTACCTGGGATGTCACTTGAGGAAGGGAAGGATCTGCCCTGGATTCTTCTACCCATTTGCAGTGGGATGTTGCCTTCAGCTTTTGAGTCTCCATTACCAGGGTAGTCCATGCTCCACGTACCCACCAGGATTTGCTTTAGGAAGATGTTCTGGATGGATGGAGTTGGGTAGTTGGGGTGTGGAGGGAAAGGAACATTTTGGTTGTTTGTGATGAGTCTCTGTTTTGCTTTCTGCCCGGGTTCCCTGACGTGCCAGCAGCTGGGGTTGGTGGCCCATCAGGACAGCAGTGCCTGTCTATAAACTTCACTTGGACTGTGAGGTAAGGACAAGCTTTGCTCCTCAGGAAGAAGCTCCACCAGCTATGCAGCCACCGTGTCCTTGTGACCTTGTGTGCCACCATCTGCCACAGGTAAGAACTCTTTGCTTTTCTTCGAGAGATGAGTTTAAAGGTGAAGCTGATTGTCATCCTATATTTATTGCTGTTGGTTTGTTGTACCATGTGGAGCTTATTGCAGTGTTATCCTATTCATATCTATACACAATTTTCCTTTGGTGTTTCAAAAGTTCCTCCTGGCTAAGTTCTTTGTGGTGCTGCTTAAGGCAACTTTGTCCCTTCCTGATGAGTAGTGGTCTTCTTCTAGGTTTGAGGACTGCGATGTGATATGGATGGCAGTTACTTTGATTTATATCATCAAAGAGAAGATTTAAAAGGTGATTTGATGCATGTTTTGTAAACAGAATCTGATGGAAACGTGGAAATTCTTTTGCTGAAAAGAAATGTTCTTTTGTTTTGGTATATTGTGCAGACCTTTTAAGAGCAGTCTTTGGAAGCTTTCTGAAGATAAGGGCTGGATGTGTTTGTGTTGTCAGCTGTCCCATGTAGTAGGGCAGGCTGGTGGGATGGCAGAAGGTCACCTGCAGAATCTGAGGTTTCAGGATGAAGAAACCACCTGAGCCACATGTGAGTCTGTGATTTGCTTGCAGAAGGCGCATTTCGTAGGATTTGCACCTGCTTTTGGAGTCTTATTTTTTTCAGTTTTTCTTATCCGAATATGGTGTGTTAGGGCAAGTGGATGATTTGCTACAGTGTTCCTTGTGGGATGGTGAGTGAGCAGTGAAGGGGATCAGGTGTAGCTGGGAGCGTAACCAAATACCAGTCCAACAAACCAGGTCTTTTGGCTCTGTGAAACCATGTTAAAATTATTTCTTTTCCTCTTGGGAAAGGATATTTGCAGCATATGGGATTTCTGGGAATTCTTCATACCTCATGGGTTGAACCACAAGTAGAGCAGAAGCTGTGCCCATCTAATGTGCCAGTCCATGCAGCTCCACCCAGAGCCTTCACAGGGAGTTCCCTGCATGTGAAACCAAGTCCTGGGACTGAGCAGCAAAATCAGCTTCAAACTGAAGCTGCTAAAAGTTGGGGAACACATCTGCTTCTCCTGTTTGCTTCATGTTCCGTTGAGATACCCTGGAATATCCTCACTCTGTTGTTCAGCAGAGTCTCTGGACAAGGCACTGGACTTTCTTTTTTTTTTTTTTTTTTTTNGTATTAGTACAGAGGTTGTAATCCTAACAAATCCATTTTCTTTCAGTCAGTAAGCAAAACACAGACTAAAATCCTCACTGATTTGGGGGCAAAAAAAAGAGCCTGCAGCTATTTCTTGACCTTGCTTTATGTCCTGGTGTTTGTTACCAGTCACTGGCACAATCAAACGGCTTCATTACAACAGCTGAAACCAGAATCTCTAAAATGTGGAGTGGTATGTTTGACCTGGTGTTAATTGTACTTGTCAGTGGCCTTTAAGTGGCAGGGTGAGGGCAGATGTGTTATAGATAGCTTTCCTGAGCCAAGATTCAGCAGCAGAGCAGGATGTGGCTTTCATAAAGGGAATCCCTGTCTCTGGCAACATCAGCTTCAGATCCTGGAAACCAGCACCCACAAAAATGGACAATACTGGGATTTGCTTGGATGCTGGAAAGCAGCAGGGGATCAGGTATTGTGGGGGCTGGGGGGACGAGGGGTTTGAGCACCAACCTGATGGACTTGGCCTGGAAGCAGGAGAGCTGAGGTGATGCCTTGTTCTTGGGCAGGATGTCTTCTGCTGGGAATGAGGTCAGCTGCTTCACAATCTCTTGACCTGCTCTCTCTGACTTGTGAGCTCCAGACTGTATCCTGGAAATGCTCAGCTTAAACAGCGAGGCTGTTTCTGATCTTTTTCCTGAAATGTAAGAAAATTCTGCTGTAACAAAGGAAAATAAGGCTTTTATGAGCTATGAATCCAATGTAATCATGGTTGCAACCTTTACTCTCATGTGTTTTTTTCCCCACACGCACTCACATTTCATTGGTCTCCCACTGATTCTCTGGGCAGCAGTGTGCATGAGACGCATCTGGCTCTGAGCTCTTTGTGGGGTTAAGATTATTGTATTTTCATGTCTTTGGGACAGTTGAACAGTTTTTGCTTCCTTTGTCTTGATGGACATAAGCTAGACTTCCTTTCTTTTTCTCCTTCGTTTCTGCCCCTTCCCTACTCAATTCACAGCAGCTTTATTTTTTAAGTTCAGTAAAGTCTGATCGAGGGGTATAAAAAGTGGGAGAATAGCTTTGACCTTTTCACAGGGATGGAGAAATCAACAATCAGTGCACCAGTATCTTTGGAGTTAAGTCTTGAGGTTAAGAGAAGAAAGTTAAATATTCTCATATCAGAAAGATGAAATTAATATTACTTTGTCAGTATGTGGACTGCTATGGCTAGGAGAAAATGTCAGTATTAATCTCCATGGAGGTGTGTGAATAAAACCAGCACCGATTACTAGATCTACATGCAAAGTAGAATTCAAGCACGTTCCTATTTAATTTGAATAGAGAGGAACAAGCTTCACAGAGAAATCTGGAAGTTACTGGGCTCAAAGCACAGATAACTGAGTTGAATTCTGTATAGATGTTACCTTGGAGGGTCTTGCCTGCCCCTCCACATCTCTGCAATGCAACACACAAGCCAGAGGACTCTGCAGTACCGTGTGGGGCAGGTTCCTGTAGTGGCTGCTTTATTAATCTGCATGTGTTAGCAACCCAAAACCAGAGATCAGGGGAATTACAGGGCCTCATTCAGGGCTGTTCCTGTCTGGAAAAAGTGATTTTGGTCTTGTGGGGACTAATACCAGTTCATGTATGAGGGCCTCTCACTGCTGGAGCACTGGCAGGGTTGAAGCCAAGCTGGGTGAGAAGCTGGCTGCAGTGAGGGGTACAGTTTGCTTGAGCTGCATGGGTTTCCTTTAAGATTCCTTTTCTAAGGCTTTGTCTTCATCCTGGAGTCTCTTCACATATTTTGCAAGTCAATAACAAAGCTGTAAGAAAAGATGTGTTGGGAGAAGGAACATGCTGTACAAGCCTGGATCTTGTATTATTTCTCACTCTGCTGTGATCCTGTGGCAACTGCTGGCCAACAGATAGGACTCTGTAGCTGTTCCAGTGTCACAGAACGAGCTGCTTCTTTCATTTGGCTTGTCTTGAGTATCAGAGGAGTAGATGTTTACCCCGTGTGTGCTCTGCACCCCGTGCATAACTTGAAGTTCTCCTAGATGCCTTGTGACCACAGGTTTTTCCTGAAAAATGGAATAGGACACCTTTTTGGCTGCCTCTAAACCATGGAAATTTTGCTGGATTTTTTCTGTGAAAGAGGAACAATACAATCTCAACATAGAAGTTAATTATAGCAATGGAAATTTTTCTTAAGGACTTTCTGATGTGAGGCTGGTATTGCTTTTCAGCAGGATAGAACGCTCAGAAATGCCACTTTTAATGAAAAATGCTTTAGTGGCAAATACTTTCCACAGCGTAATGGTTATTCTTGGGTTTGTCTGAAGCATATTGAACCTCTGTATTTCTTTGTGGAGTTGTGTAACATGGTTTGGCTCTGCCTCCTCACTCTTGCTCAAGTGCAGTGCTGGTCTAGGTGAGGTGGGTGCCAGAGAAGTAATGGGAACTGAGTACGGTAATGTCGTGCTCAGGCTGTGTTTTGTATTGAGCTGCTGTATGGAGTAAGGCAATTCTGAACCTTGGGCTCAGGGGTATTTGCTTCTGCTGCCTTGGCCTCTCTGAATTCACATCCCTTATTCTCATCTCTGTCTTAAACTCCATCTAGATGGAGCTACTCCTGACATACCTGGGTTTAACTAGGTGATAATTCTCCTAAGAATTGATCCTGTAGGCTGATTGCCAGGGAGAGACTGCCTCGGATGTCAGCAACAGGTCTTGTCTTACACCGATACAAACCTAAAGCAGGGTTCTGGCAACAGAACACTTCTTTTTTTTCTCTGTAATGATGATGTTATTGAGAAGGGGGCAGAAATTTTCATACAGCTGAGGTATCCCATCTGTTCTTATCCTGTTCAGTCTCTGAACAGTCCAAACAGTACTTCATTTTCTGGAGACTTGCTGATTTTCCTCTCTTTTCTGGAGATCTCTGCAGCTATGAATAAGGAAGGTGTTTAGCAAGTGGCCAGCCTGGGACATGGTATCAGGTTGCCACTGGCACTAATAAAAGGACTGATAATCTTGTCATGTTTTTGAATGCTCAGGCAACTTCTGTGGCCTTAATACAGAGGGGAGGAGGGGAAGGGGGTGAAGGATGGGCTGGCCATATGCAAGTTCACCTGTGAAACAAAAGAACTCCAGGGTTTTGTAGGTCACTATGATGCTCTCTTTGGGATCTCATGGTCCAGTGGGAATTTAGAGGCTGTGGGAAGGGCTGGCACAACTCCTCCAGCACCGTGCTCTGCCTTGCAGGCACCAGCGGTGGGGAGGTGGTGGGATTCTGCCATTTGGTGCCATGATGACTGTAAGTGCAGGTGGGGTCAAAGGGGGTTAGATACGGTGATGAAGGAGAAGGTCAGCAGTGGCTGTTGATCATGCAAATCTTCACTGCATAGGAAATTGTTCAGCAAGAGATTTTGCACTCAGATGGATTTTGCTCTTGGGTGCTGGGGTGCCTAGCAGTGTGGGTTCTGCTACAGCACTGAGGCAGCCCCTTTTTGGCGAAGCTGAGACCACGTCACAAGGGTGGGTTCTGGGTCACAGCCAGGTCTGTCATGTCTGCATGTCCTGGAGGACCACTAGATGTGCTCCAGGTGTGTCTAGGGTCACTGCAATGGCACTGAGCAAGGGTGTTGAGAGCCTTCCTCTTCCTTCTGGGCCTCTTAAGGCTGGACATGTATGTGAGAGACCTCGGGTCTTGGTGGCCTGTGGCTTCTACTTCCAATGCTAGTCTTCCATGTTAACTAGTCACTGGATAATTAGTCTTGGATCCAAAATAAATGTTTAGCCCTAGAACCAGAGCTCAGCACTTCTCAGACCACAGCACAAAATCTGGGCTGTTTGCTTTCCTCTTCTGGGCCCTGTGAGTCTGGTGTGGTATAATGTTCTGAGGGAACCCTTTATTCTGGAGGGTGTGGGTGGAGAGTACAGGCTTCAGTCCCTCCTGGCTCTGCAGGTGAGGGTGTCTGTCACCAATTGTCTGTCAGAGTTTGGGATGCCTCTCTTTCTGCTGACCTTTGGAGGGAAAAAAGGAGTTTATCCATGCCCGAGGAATTGTGTCAAGTTCCTACTGCAGGAACAAATTAAGGGTGAATCCACCAGTTGGAGGCCTGTTGTGGCAGAGGCTTCTGTTTACTGCCTGAAAAGTTATAGACTCAGCAACATGAGTTATGGAGCCTTCTCTAGCACCCATAAATCTTGGAGGAGAATCAGAGTCTTCAACCATGTACCCACCCAGGCTAATACCATTTCTTGCAGCTGGAATTAATCATGGCATTAGGCAAACAACGGGGGTTCATTAGGACCAAAGGTGACTTTAATTTAATTGAAATATAACTTGGCAAGCAAAGAGGCGATCCAGTTCACAACACCTAATGGGAGGTCTGGGTTATATATGGAAAAGTTAATGGCCGTAAAAATATCCAAACAACATATTTGTGCACGTGTTCCAGTAAAAGTCTGAGCCAACTACTTTTTAATGGTTTGGGTTTTCAGATGTATATATTCATGTTCTTAAAATAAGAATAAGACTGTATGAGTGTGCACAGCATAGAAATATAAGGTGGGTGAGGGCATCAGGGAGAGGAGCCTCATGGTCAGGACGGCATCAGTGAAAGCCACCGTCTTCCTTGTGCTGGAGGAGGCTGCTGTACATCTCCTGTCCCCAGAGGGTTTGTCTGTGTCATGGATGCTACAGCCTTGCTCTTAGATGCTGAGGAAAAGAGGTTCTTGCCTGTTTTTTTGTGGTTTTGGGGGTAAAAGCACCATACGAACGTACCCGAAAATGGATATTTGGAGTTTTTGGCAGTTTCATGTGTTTAGATTTCATACAACTACATAAGCCCAAGAAATAAATGAAAACCCCTTAAATAATGATATTGGCATTCCCTTGTGAATGACCACCCACATCCCCCAAAATAATCATATTTAAACACCAGTTAAATCAGCCTGTAAATCAGTGTGACAACACAGGTCTTTTAACCTTCCCTCCCTCCTGTAAAAAAGGTCCTCCCATTCCTGCGTACACACGGCCTCATAAACTGACTCCTACATAAAATATTATTTATATTTTATTAGGTAAATATATGACAGTATGCACACATCGGTGGGCTGTGACTTCATAGGACCAGCCTGCAGATTTTCTACTATGTAGCTTTATACTTATTTTATTCCCCAGGCTGTTTTTCATAGGGAAGGGGCCATCTATATTTTCATGGGCATGAAATCTGTATTTCCAGCAATGAATGTGAATCTCTACTTTGGAACAGACCATTGGAAATAAAGCTATATACCCACAGATTTTTTTTTTTTAAATCCCCTTCTCACTGGTGTTTTTCCTTCCCCTCAACTGCTCGTGAAAGAGCTCATCTGATGGGCCATAATGGAATATTGTCTTGTAGTTGATTTCTCATGAGCTGGCCAGCGCTGTCAGTGTGATGCCAGCATTGTGGAAGCTTGTGAGGTGCTCGATCCTCCAGTGCTTGGGTTGAGAACCACAGAATCGTTAAGGTTGGAGGAGACCCTTCAAGGTCATAGAATCCAACCTCTAACCTAACACTGCCAGGCTCACCACTAAGCCACGTCCCTAAGCACCACCTGAACATCTTTGTGTTTTTTGAATGCTTCCAGGAACAATGATTTCACCGCTTCCCTGGGCAGCCTGTCCTATGCTTGACCACCCTCCCATCGAAGAAATTTTTCCCAATATCCAGTTGGCAAAAGTGAAGGGTCTTAGATGATGGTGGGTTAGGAGTAACTAGTGAAAGAATATTTATGCATGAAAAGGAAAAAAAAATGGAGGGTGGGAAAACAGAAGCAAGATAGAGGACAGAAAAATGAAAGGGTCGTGTAGGAGGTTTTAGCTCGGTGTTATCACTTTGGGCAGGTCCCTTGGGATGCCTCTGTGCTGGAAGGGACTGCACGGAGGCGCTTGGAGAGTCCACAGGCAGGCGCCGGGTAGGAAAAGAATCCATCTCTTGATGGCTCGGCTGAGATTGCCATATGGTTTTGCTTAGATGGTGCCTCTTGGGGTTTGCTCTGTCTTTTCGGTGGCCTGTGTGCCTGTTTCTCATTTCAGCAGTTTCTCTGATGGTTTTATCTCCACGTCCTTTGGGTTTTGGACTACTGGGGAAAAGACAGTCTTTCCACCAGCTGACTTGAGCCTTCAGCAGGGCTCACCTTGTAGTCAAGCTGGCTTTAAGCATTTCCTTTCCAGCAAAGCAGGTCTCTCAGAAGTTTTGTGAAAGCCACAGTTTGTAAGCAGGAAAAGAAAACTGAGATGAAGTGACAAATGAAAAACTTGCTGCAGACAGGACATGGTGGACTTCCAAGCCCCAAGGGGAAGAGAGGGAGTGAATGTTCATAGTGAACCCCTTTCATTCTTGCCACAGCAGATGAGAGATAGGCAGTCATTTCTGCTCTTATCTCTGGTTTTAGCACAGAAATGTGCCTGCCAGACACCTCCTCCCTGTGCTGGAGCTGTCTCCAAAGGGATCTCCCCAAAAGGGGGAGCTTTTAACCCACCATATGGTGTGTCCCCCATTGGCTGGCCTGTTTCACTGTGCTGGAGACCCTGCTGGACAAAAAGTGTGTTCTGCACCTTGAGGTTACCCCTAAACCTTGCCCATCCTCTCTGGTATGGGGGAAATGAGGTGTGAAAGCAGCCACGTTTCACCTTGAAAGCCATGGCTTGGGTTCTTTCTTATCAGACCTCTGCCACCCCTTAAGACTTGGAAAACTTTCCCCCAGAGGAGGTTGCTTTTCTTCTGTTACAGCACAGGGAGGTGAACTGACTTTGAGGTCTCTGTAGGGTCCCACATGGCAACTCTTCCCACGCCTCCTCCTCCTGACATCTGTTAACATCCCTGTCTGTATGGTGCCTCAAAAGGCCAAAATGCCAAAAGAAGTGTGTTTATTTTTAACTGCTGATGGCATGTTTGACCTTCCCCAGCACTTTTTGGCACCTGGTGTCTTGACTACCTTCACGTGTGTGACCCTGCATCTGTGAAGCAACCTTAAAGGACTGGACTTTAGCTGTCCATCAGGGTGTGGGGGCCTGATCCTGTCACTTTTCCTGGCCTGATGCTGCCCATGCCAGCTCTGCCCTTTGTCCCTGTGCCAGCTGGTGCCTGACACAGCCCCCCTCTGCAGCACACTGACTCCATGCAGCCCCTGTGCTTGGTGCATGGCAGAGGGGTGACAGGAGAAGGACCTGTGGTGGGTGTGTTTGCTCAGCACTGTGCTGGCCTGGTGTTGGCTTGGTGCCCTTCAGCTTGGCCAAGAGACCAGCTGGTTGTTCTTAGAAATTTCCTTGGAAGAAATCTAGGTTGGTCTCAGCCCTGGTCTGCTCCACCAGAACTCCTTTGTGCTTTGCACTGGAAGTGTGGTTCTCCTCACAGGCATTGCTCTGACTCCCTGCAGCCTCCAGGGATAAACCTGTGTAGTTTTTCCTGATCCACTGGGCACGTGAGGCTGTGGGAGGCACCACAGCTCAGGCAGAGAGGGAGTGAGGAGTGGATTGAATGAGATGCTGAGATGCCAAATGTACCCTGGCTCCTCCAGTGCTTCACCCTCAGCTTTCTTACAAGGATGGATGTGACTATTGTTCCAAGCTTGTTTCCACGCAAATCTGGAGGCACTGAAGGGTGTTGGGCTCCAGCCCAAGCTCTCATTCACATTCTGGGGGCTGAACGTGTCTGTCCTCATCCACTTCTCACTCCCCAGCCTGGACTTGCTACTCACTGAGCAAAGCCAGCAGTGAGGCTGAAAACCAAGGAGTTGATGGGGCTCAATTTTCTTTTCTGGGCTTCTGTGCAAAGTAGCATTTGTCAGAAGGTAAAGGAGGTAAACTAGTTCCTAATTAGTCTGCACAAAGGGTCTAATGCTATAAATGTGGAGTGAGCACTATAAATCCAGCTTCGAGCTGGCTGCACGGTAATTTCCCTGTACAGACAAGCCTCAAGTCACAATTCATTATGGCTCTGCTTCATAGACCCTCCAATGTTGTGCTTCCCCTTTGCTGAGGGCAGATTGTCAAGCTGTGACCCTGCCTTAGTTAATTAACCTTCAAATGGGATTTATTTTCCCTTAGTTACTTGTGTGTGCACACATTTGGTAATAATGATTGTCCGCTCTCCTCGCTCTCGCTAAAAGGGGAGTCATTTGTTACAGTGCTTTACCAGGGGTAAAAAAAAAAAAAAAAATTAAAAAAAAAAAAAAAGCCAGGCCTCAACTTTCATGGAAAATTGATAGCTTTATGCCAGAAAGAGACAGTTCCATCACAGCCACTTCTTCAGCTGTCTGCAAATATTTGAAACCCTGAGATATTTAATGTTTTTCAGATGGCGATAAATCTGCAATAGTGTGGGCTCGCTCGAGCTTAGTGAGAGATGAAGTGAGATAGGAGAAAACGCATGAGCCAGCACGGGAGAGGTATTGCTGCTCACACTTCTGCTGATGTCAGGACAGGTTTTCAGGACCTTCCAGCATACCAGCTGGCTTCTCTTCGCCAGGGAAAAATATACACAAATGTGAGCTTCCAGTTCATTTCCCATCCAGTTGTGAGCTAAATGTTTGCTTTTCTTTGTCTTCTCCCCCCACTTTTATTATTTTTGCAATCTGACATTAAAAATATGAACCTACAGCTGGGGAAGAAGAAATGTTACTGACTGAACTTTTTTTTTTTTTTTTTTTCATCTGTCAGGCTTGAGATATTGCTCAGGGTTTGTTTGTTTAACCTTTTGTTTGCTGTTCAGAACCTTGATGGCAAGTTGCAGAATGTGATTTGGTTGCAGATGTGTTGGTGTCTCACACTGTTTTTTTTTAAAGGAGGAAAAAATAGTCAGATCATCTCCATGTGCTTTGCTTGCAGCATTGCCTCTCCCTGGGGTAAGCCTTGAATATCTTTTCCTGTTCCTCTGATACACCTGATGTGCCTGGGGGTTGGTCTGTAGGGAGGGGCAGGGTCCAGGGGAAGGCTCTGGGATTGGCAGGGACCCTGAGGGCAGGAATGAAGTCTTATCTGTGGCACATCCATCAGGAATGAGCACTGAGAAGGGGCAGGAGAGGATTCTGTCTGGCTTTCAAGATGCTGGGGCTGTGCGTGTCTCACGAGCAGAGCAGAGTGGTGACAAGCTGGGGAAATATGGTGAAGTGCAGATGCTTAACTGAGCAAATTGTCATCATCCTCCAGAAATATGGATGGCAAGCTGCAGCAGAGCCTGATATCACTGGAGCAGGAGGCCACCTGAATATTTTCTTATTTATTTTCCTTTGGACGTATGGAGTAAAACAGTTTTTGCAGAAAATGCTGTTTAATTTGTTGGGAGGAATCAAAGAGCAGTCTGGTTCTCCAGATACTAGCACCCCTCACAGCAAGTGAAGGAGTTGTGGGTGATGCCAGAGGGATTGTGTGCTGTGAGCAGCCTGGAGTGGAAGAGGGACTGGGCTGGTTCTCAGTTTGGGTTTCTTGCTTTCAGCTTGCCATGGCTAAATCAAATCCCCCCCCACTGCAGCTGTGATTCACTGATGGGTTTTGTCCAAGTGTCTGTTCGTGAAGTTTTAAAGAGACAGAAACACCTCAGCAATTTGATTTTGGCAAACAGCTGTGAGCCAAGTGTGGAACAACAACAAAAAAAATCCCTGTAAAAATCAGGGAAAATGCCTGCAAATTTCCACACATTTCACAGAGGCGGTGTGGTCTCGGAGGCAGCAGGGTGGTCTGGATGTTTTAGTGCTGGTGTAGAAAACAGCCGCTCCCGTGCTCAAATGCCAGCTCCACCATGGATGTGCCATTTCACCTTGGCGAAAGCACTTGACCTTTCCACGTCTTGCTTCCTCTCTTCTTCTCTTTCTCCCCTTTTTGACTTCAAAAATGAGAATTAGTGGCCCCAAATCTGGGTGGTGGCCAGCGCGGGCCTGGCACAGCCAGGGAAGGTGGGGCAAAGGTGGCTGTGTTCCCAGGTTTCAAGGGAGGCCAGGGACTGGGGATGTTCCAGGAATCAGGAGTGTCTTTGACCTCGATGGAGGCCCCGACCCTGCAGCACAAGCTGTTAATGCTTAGCTGCCTCCCACCTCCCTGCTCTGCTCCAGTATCCCGGGGAAGGGAAGAGGTTTTCCTAGCAGCCGGGCAGCCTGGGTTTGGCAAAGCCCGTGCAGTCTCCACACCCTGCTTTTTTACATATTCATGCCTATCCAAAATGTTCCCTTCTGGGCTGGACTTTCCCAGGCTTCACCTCTGGTCTGTGAGCTCATGAATCATGGGGAGGGAAACTCTTTTGAAAAGGGTGAATTTTTTTTTTGGGCAGAGCTGCAGCAGCTAAAATGGCCTGATCCTGTCTGCAAAGGTGGGGTGAAGGGGGAAGGGTTGTGAGAAGGTGCAGGGGCTTATTGGGCTATGAGTTTGGGAAAAGGAGATGAGAAAGCAACCCAGGCACCCTGGCTGTCCTCTTTCCTGTGCAGTTGCCTCCTCTGTCTGTCTTCTTACTGACAATCCCAATTTCTCTGCTGTTGAATGAATGGAAAAGCTCCAATAGGAATTGATTCAGGCCCTAAATTTTGAGCTCTCTGAGGACATCCAGAGCCTACTGCCAAGTTCAGCAGAGCTTTTTAAAATGTGCATTGCAGTTACTTTTTCTTTTTCTCTTCTGGTGTTTCAAGATCAGGATTAGGAATTTAGGTGAAATAACCCAGGAAAAACAAGAATAATTGGTAGCTCAGGTGTGCCAAAGTTGAGGATAAGTTGAGTATTTTTTTCTCCTGCTTGTCCTGCTGGTGCTTATGGCACAAAACCTGCAGCTAAGAAGGACCTGCTGTGTTTAGGACTTTATCCCCTCTCTGCCAGTGAGCATCCCTGAGTGGCTGTTGGCAGAGAGCTGCCAGGGCCCTGAACAATCGTAAATCAGAGCTCCTCTAGGACAGTTCAAACTTGCATCCAGAGCTGCTTTTGGTGTTCCTGAGTCCAAAGGATGTGAGGTGCTCTCTGTCCCTCCTTTCTTCTCCTGGGCTTACACCCATTGCAGTTACCACAGAACTAACAAGGTGTGTGGTGGAGGGAACACTGCTCTTTTGACTGAGACCATCTGAAGTGGAACCACCAACATAATTTAAGGCTTCTGACTTTTAAAAACTTGTATTGGTTTGATTCTGGACTTAACTTTCCCTTCTCCCATTATTCAGTGTAACAGGGACCTAGCCACAAGTCAGGCTGCCTTACTTCAGTGCTGGCTCCTGCCAGCTCCACTGAGAAGTGAATAACTGGAGAGCTACCTAGCAGAATAGTCAATGAATGCTCCATGAAGCTCTTTTGGAAGCAAATATTATTTGCTTTCCTAGATCCACCCAAATAATGTTGTTTGTTCTGCATAATTGGCTTAAAAAGAACTAACTGTGTATCATCTTAATACTATGAAAATATACTGTAATAACTATGGAAAGTTCTTGCCTGCTGGATTCAGAGTATGAGCTGCATGACTTGAATTTTAATAATGATCTTTGCTCAATAAAAGTGCCTTTTTCTCTGATGAGAAATCCAGCGCATCCTTATTTTCCAATTAATGCACTTCCTGGAAATTTCCACTTTCTTGTACCTTGCAGTTCTAGGGCAGTTAAGCAGAAAGCAATAATGAAGTATTTTGTTGTAAGATGGTGTTATTTTTACAGGCTGTAGCCACAATGCTTTTCTTGACATTTTATGATATATAATTAATAGCAATGGGAACCGAAATACTTTTCCAAAGGATTGAAATGATTCTGATATGTTTCATAGCGTGTTGTCTATGCTTTTTATGCTTTCTCTTATTTCTTTGTATCCAGGTCCAGCAAAGCACTTAAAGAAAGCACTATGAGAATTCTTTGACAACCCATTTCCCCCTTGCTGTCCCGTAACCCCATTTTGGAAACTGAAGCCTTTGTCAAAAACGAAATTTTTAACAGAAAGTTCCTGCTTTCTCTGTGCTTTCTGTGGGAAGTGTTTCCTCCCAGCAGCACTTTGGTAAAGACGTGAAAATGGGATAAGGGGGGTGGCTCTGGACTTTACTGTGCTGGGAGAGGTGTGGGGTTTTGGCCAAGGCACCCTTGGGATTGGAGTAGTCTCCAGCAGGTAGGAGTTGGGGATCTGGTTCTCTTGCAAGCCTTGGTTTGGGCTGTTTGGGGTTTTCTGAAGAGCACAGGGGTGGGGGGAGCTGGGCTGTAACACCAAGTTCTTCTGCCCCTGGATGGAGTGCAAAAGGCAATGCTCCTGGTTTGGTATGCATGGGGTTCTAGCACAGAGCTCTGGTGCCCCCAGCAGTGGTCCTGGGGATATCTACCATGGGATGATCCACAATGCTCCTAGATTTGTGTTGAGAATGCCATGGAGCCAGGATCTACTTTATGGCCCCCTTGTAGAGTGGGCAACGGCTGGTGCATCCCCCATTCTGTAGCCTTGGCTTTCCTCTATGTTTGTTGCAGGGAGAAATTTCCAATAGATGAAAAAGAAATCTTGAGATGGGAAAATGACTGGGGGTCAGCTCTTGTGTGTAATCAAAGGCTTAATTTTCAGTCATGAGACCCCAGTGCTTCGAGGTCTGACTTGCTCCACTCTTTTTAGCAGCCTTTATTTCTATCAGGAGGTGCTTGCACCTCATCTTGGCCACATTTGAAAACAGTCAGCAACAAATGTATGTGAGTACACGTGACATCTTTCCATGTCCCTTGGGTGTAGGGAAGCCCCACTATCCAGTGAGCTTTATAGGCTTTTAGCCTGAGAGTTAGGGGTTTTAAAATTCCCTTAAGTTACCAGAGCCCTCTTTCTGGAGAGGAGCACCAAGTGCCGATGCCACTTAAGATGGGAAATAGATGGTTTTGCTCTAGGCATTTAAAACGAGTGGCTGAGCCTGGTAGCACTGCTGAAGGAACAAAAACCTTGTACTGGAGAGGCAAAGAGTTTCCAGTGAAAGCCTGTCCCACCGTGCTGAACAGCCCCTTCACTATCTCGTGGAGCTGCAGCACTCTGGGGACATTCTCCATATTATAAACAGACTCTGTGGCCTCTCGTGTGCATCCAAGTGAAGCACGGGCAGGGCTGTATGCTTATTTCCACAACTTTAAATTAACATACCATTGCTGCTGAAGTGTTATGACAATGTTCTGTGATCACAGGTCTCAAGGGATGTTTAATGCTTTGGAACAAACCAGCCCTCCAGCCTGAACTGTTCTCAGGTTAGCTGGGGTTGCACCATTGATGGATTTGACCCTGTGAGTTCAGTGGCTCCAGCAGGCTGTTTGCAAGAGTCGAACTCTGGCAAATGATCGACTCTGAGCTCAGTTGGAAAAGCTTGTGAAATGAAATCACAGTGCTCTGCCCATTAGGCTTGGGATGAAAAGCGAGCCTGAGAGCTGCCAGTGGCTCATATTTCATGTGCAGAGATTTACTTGTATTAGTAAAGATTGCGATGAGTTTGAGAGAGGGAGACAATTTGTAAGCCAACACAGAAATAATACTTCCCTATAGTAAGTGTGTAATGAGAACTGGTGCTTTTATTGGATTGAATAAGTTCAGATTGTTTTTAAGATATACATGTTTTGAACAGTGAACTGTATCACTTGTGATTGACCTCCTGTGTTATTTTTACATCACTTCTTATTTCTCTACATCCTGAGTTTGCTTCTGAGACTTTTGTTCCTATTCCTCTGCTCTTTTCTTTTCACACCTCTTCCCTTAATCTTTCCTGCTCTGGCTTTGGAACTCTGTTTCCTTTTAATGGACATCTAATATTTGTCATAGTGAGCGCACGCTTTGCACTAAGCAGGTCTCTAGGATGCGATTACAGCACGTGTAAGCAAACTTGAGCTGGTTTTAATCAGAAAGCAATGTACCCACGGCATCAAAGAGCCCTAAAGAGCTTTGCTTGTGCTGTGGTCTGCAGCAGATACACTGACCACTGTAGCAGTGTCCTTCATTGCCTTGGTGCTTGCTCAGTTCATCTGGCAATTACATCTGGTAGAAAGAGCAAATTCATCTGCAATGCTGAGTCTGGCAGAGTCCCCACGGTTGCATGCCGCAGTCCTGCCTGGTTGCTGACAGATTTCCCTGTAACTTCAAGGTTTTGGCTCTTGAATCTAATGGTTGAGGTCAGGAATTTAATTAAACTTTGGATAGAAGAAAGCTGCCCATCTACTGGATCCCTTCCAGACCAAGTGAGCTCCCTCACAGTAAGCAAGGGAGGCTATTTCAACTGATTGAATACTCCTTGGCTTTGGATGCTACTTCCTCTTTGCTGTGGGATTTTACTTTTTCCATGCTTTGCATTTGGTGACCAGAGCAAGATAGAGATCCTGCCAGTTTCTTTGGGAAATGGTAGATATATCTCAAATCAGGGAGCCACCTGTTGGGCTTGGGCAGGTAATTTCAGACTCACTTTCTGTGAAATCAGGGCTTGGGTGCTTTAGTTTTGGCCTGATTTTCTGAATGAGCTGGGGATCTATCTGCCTTCTGAACATCTTCTAGTGCTGCCTACAGAGCACCCTCCAGTATTGTTGACCCTTAACAAGCAGTGGGAATGGGGCTGTAGCATGGTTTATTATTTGTCTGTACTTCCACTGGATTCAGGAACAGATGGGGATGACCAGTCTGTGAGCAGGGAAAACCCAACCAACACATCAGCCCTGCCCTAACTCACTCCCTGACTAGTAGTCATCTGTCTTCTTCAACTTGCTGTAGGCAAACAGGAATGGCTAGGGAATACTGGAGTCAGTGAAAAATGAAGAGGTCAAGAGGTTACACTGAATTTTAGAGTAAGAGAGTAATATATATACATATATTTTCATATATATAAACCTTTTCATTCTGGAATTCCAGTGCTGCTTGTCCTGTGTGGGAATATTCATCCATGCCTATAGTGGACATGCTGGTGGTATACATGTAGATGGAGCATTAAGAGATCACAAAATTCCTCAAATCTCATTTACAGCAGGACTAGGTACCAAACTGGTTTTAAAGAAGGTTAAATTGAAACTGTTGAAAAGCTGTTGAAGAAGTTCTGACAGAAAACTGGGATTTCAACCAAGAGGATTTGGTTCGCCTGGGTAATTTCTGGTTTTCATCAGACCCTGATCATACAGTCTAGCTCTCCACATACCTCCATTGTTCATCAAACTGGGCAAGCATGGAATATTTTTTACCCCAATACCTTTTGTCAAAATTTCTGTTTATATATATGTGTAGTAAAAGGAAAGCTGATTATTATTTTTACCAGCTCTCCTTTTTCTCCGTTTGTGTGCACAAAGCCTCTATAACACACCATGTTCAGCTAGGATATCTCTAGGTGGGCTCATTCCTGTGCTGAATAACCATGGAAAGTGAGAGGAAAGCAGCAGTGTCCCTCTTGCAGAGTGCCCCTCCAAGGATTTGGAGGACAGTTAAAAAGCAATCAGCTACAATAGAGAGAGGCCAGGAAAAATGAGAATAGTGGGGGTAGAGTTTGCCTTTGCTCGTGGCTGTGGCAGCGAAGCCATGTACTGTCTGATCTGCTGGGAAGTTGCTGCCAATGGGTGAAGAGAAAGTGGAATGAAATTCCCTTCAGGGAGCAGAGCTGCTGTTGCCAGCATGAGGGCCCAGAGCTTTGCAAGGCTGTTTCACTGCGTTCCCTTGTGTTTGGGTCACACCTTTATCCACATGGTTCCTGAGCAGCTCATGTCCCCTTGCTTCTTGGTTTGGGGAATCTAGAGGTACGGTGGCTCCATGAGAATGTCTCTGTGTTTTTTAGGTTTAAGTCTTCATTAGAAATCTGTTCCACAAACATCTCTTGCAGGCTGTTTTCAGACAAAGATCTTGCCAGGGGTTCATGGTGCAGGTCACTCCAAACCTGGTGATGTTACCCTCGTCCCTCTCCCTCACTTTGCAAATGTTTTTCTCATTTGTTCCGTGGTGACTTTTGAACTGCCCCTGTTTTAAGACTGAAATGAGAGAGATAAAATGTTTTTAATTTTAATTAAAACAAAGTTTATTTTATTTCATTAGCTAGCCATGTTATTTCAGGGCTTGACAGTAAAGTTATATGTTACCCTGTGGGTACTTCTAATTGTGTTACGAGGTTTCTAGTTCATTCTGTCCAGAACAGTTTGACTCCTGTGCTGAGCTCCATCCTCCTGCAGCCTTGAACCAGCACAGCTAATGAAAAGCACTCCAGTAATAACACAGGGCTCTCAAGGGCTCCAGATAATTGGGGAAAGGTACTATTAATTTTACTGGAAGGCAAGCCGGCTCCGCTCTGAGAGCCTACTGCTAAAGATACCAAGGAATAGGGCCTGCTCACTTTGGAGGAAAGATAAGAATGTGGAAGCTGGTCAAAGTAAACCAAAGATCTAGAGAAAACATTCTGTTAGTAAATGTCAGTGTAGGGACAAGTCAGACTGAGGCAGCCCTTGGTCTAGTAAATTCCTGTGAGTGAGGCAGGAGATGGGAACGTCTCCTGCCTTGCTGTTGGGAGATGAATTCCCAATGGTACAGCTTCTAAGAGACCAGTGGGAAAATACCAGGCTCAGGGTGGAAATTGGGACTGTCAATGCTTGTTTTTTTTCCCCCTCTTTTATGCTAGAATATTCCTACTCTAAAATTATTTGGGCCATTCCTAGACACCTGATCCCTCATGCTGGCAGTACAAGCACAATACACCTGGAAAAGAGAGATAGAAAACCAAAAGGAGGCTGCTGGGGGTCATGCTCCCTGCAAAAGCCTTTTTCCTATTCATTAGGAGTTATAGATTTGCTTAAATCCCAATAGTAAATCCTGGTATCTTGTGCAGTGTGAACCCAGGGTGGCTGTAAAACACTTTTGCAGGGGAACCTGAATAGAGAATTACACCGATTTAGAGGTGTTTTGTCTGCTGTCCCTGGTATAGCTGTCACTGCTGCTGAAGTTTTGCTGTCTGGAATTTATTTGCTCCAGCAGAGAAGGTGCAAAGGGAGAGGTGTGACAGTTTAATTCTTCTCTTGTGTTCCTTGCACAGTTATAATGTTTTTAAGAAAATATTTAATAGGCATTTAAGTTAAATGAATCATGTGTGAAATGGAAGGGCGTTTTGAGGATAGTTGGTAAAGCAGGATAGAGGAGGTTCACGTTCCCTTGCTTTTCCCAGGGATCAGGAGTACAGAAGGCAGATAGGAGCCGGATTTTCAGTGAGCCAGCCAACTATCTGACTTAATGGGTCAAATCTCTTGATTTCTTTTCTGTCCTGTTTGGTGGTGCATGGGGAGGTATTATCTGAAGCTTGGGTACTGCATCAGCTGTCTCACTAATTTCCTTCCTTGTTTCTCCTGTTGGTTGGCATTGTAGACTTACATAATTTTGTAAAAATATGAAGTGGTTTTAAGTTGTTTGATCCAGTTTGGATTTCCAACTGGACTGCACTGTGCTTAACCTTCGGTATGTTATTGTTTTAGTAGTTTTGTCCAATATGAATAACACCTTATACCATAACATCCTCAGTAGATGTAGAAGGAAGTTCCAGAAAGAGCTGGAAAGGGTTCCAGGAAAGTCAAGCTGTATGGCTTGTTTGATTTTTCTGTTTAGCCTCTTAAAGTAGCCAGAGAAGGGGGAATAAAAACATTACAAAGGATACGTTGCTGGATAAAAGATATTCCATTACAAACCCTGTCAACGTTAATAACTTGCATCTCTTCAACAGTGCTCTGAGCTGTCAATAAGAAACAGGAATCAACCAAGATTAAAACTGATCTGTCAGAAAGCAGATTGTATCAGAAAGATAATAGAATCAAATTAATTTATTATGAGATTTCACAACAGACAACGAGGCAATACTGAAAACCACAGTCCAATGTAATCCCTTTGAAGAAACGTTGTACTTATTACAGCTTGTGGTGATTGCAAATGTTTGGTTTAAAAGTCTGTGTTGCAGTCTGGAGGAAAAAAACCCAGGCTATTTATGGTCTCCAGTTTTTAGAGATGGGAGCTAAAGAAAATAAGCCTGGAAAAATATGAGCTGAAGCTTAATATTTCCGTCTTCATTTAAGAAGGGTTGGTTAGAAAATAGACCTGCCAGCCAGAAGAAAATTTGGATGTGTCAACATTTTGTTGAGTTTTTGAAATTTTTGGTTCCTGGTTAAGATTAAAAAGTCAAAATAACTTGTTTCCAGTGAATAAGAACTTTTGGTGTAATAGTGTCAAAATATTTAACTCCCTCATTCTCTTCACAAAGTAAAACTGCTTAAAAGCAATGATCTCATTTGCAATGACCACTTTCACTTGGAAAACCCTGATTTTAAACTCAGCTTGGTCTGGAATACTTCACTTCTGACTGGAAAGAGAAATACGGTATTTCAAAAGGATGCTTTTGATTTTATAGCTCTATTTTCCTAGAATTTTCCATTTTCTCTTGTTTGGGGAATGTGAGGAGAAAGATTAAACAATAATTTATGGTGGAGGAGAGGAAAGAAAAGAGAATCTTCTGGTAATGCAAAATTAGGGCTATACCTGTATCCCTACTTAAATTTTCTTAGTGGTTAATGCCCATGGAGCAGCCAATCTCCCATGGTTTGAGATCTCCCCTTGTTACTCCCCTTGATCCTGATCTTCCATTCCCAGTCCCTGACCCTGGATAGGGTGCACGGCTGGGCTGCCTTTGGAACGGGACCAGTTCACATTGTCCAATATGACTGGGAAGGTCTGTGACTCCTTTTTGTTAGTCCCGGGGTTGGCTTCATAAACCTCACTGAAGGGCTTGCAGGGTGAACATGGTGGTATATACTCAGTCCTTTTCTGTTCCCTGAGCCAAAGCAAGTGAGGTACAGCCAAAGCAGGCCTTGGATGTGCCTTGTCTCTTTGCACATCCTGCATCACCCTATTTGGCAGAGTACAAATATCCCCTTTGCTGTATCTGAGTGGGGCCTCTGAGGTCTCAAACAGCCCAGTACTGACTTTGAAGCCTGAGACGTGCCAGCACTGCCCTCCCCGAAAGGGGAATGGCCTTGGTGCTGTTGGGAATTGTGGCAAGGGCTGTTCCCACACCTGCATGCCTGAAGGCAGGCAAGAAGCAGGCAGGGGGTGAAAACAGCAGGTTGTTGGGGTCTTGGGTTTGCTCGGACCGCTACCATGAGCCAAGGAAGCCTGAACCCATGGTTTAGGGAGCAAGGGGATGGAGGTCTGGAGCTGCCCTTCCCATGGCAGTGCTGTGTGTGCTGCTGTGAGAAGCCCTGCTGGCTATTTTGGAGCAGGTGCTGTGTGGGAGGGAGGCAACGCTCCCTCTCCTTCCTCCTCCACCCTCTTTCATCACCCGCAAAGGGACCTGTGCTCCAGCTGAACTGAACTTCTCCCGTGGCTCCAGAT
The DNA here is from genome assembly GCA_008694505.1 of Cyanoderma ruficeps. NCBI lineage: Eukaryota > Metazoa > Chordata > Aves > Passeriformes > Timaliidae > Cyanoderma > Cyanoderma ruficeps. The sequence continues at coordinate 17,984,625 of VZDJ01001247.1, forward strand.
GTGTTTGAGGGGCCTGTCTCTGTTCATCACCCCGTCCTCTTTTCTTAAAGGTTCTGCCATCAGTGTTGCTGGATGTGGGAATCTGTGGCTGCCATCAAACTGAGAGATGGGAGTACCCAGGACAGAAATCAGAGGGGGAAAATGTGTCCCCTCTCCCTCGCCCCGTGTTGCTTACAAATCAAAATAAGCAACCTGAATTTAAACTGTGCTTTTAAAGGGATAAATCCCTTGGTTCCTTGTTGCCTGTGCTGGTGCCTGCCAGGCTGTGTGTGGGCACCGTCCGCAGTGCACTTAGCGCTGACTCCCCTCCGGCTTAGTGACAAGTTCTCACTTTGTTTGTTGCTGTTTGTTTTGTTTTGTTTTTTCTCCTTCCAGCCAAGCTGACATTTAATTCTGCCTCAGCCAGTTAAATATAACCCTGAAACCTGTGGGTGAGAAAATGTGGCTCTCTGTCACGCTCATTTCAGAGGAGCCAATTAGCAATGGTGATCCTTGGGACTTGGCAGCCTCTTCCCAGGCACCTGGCAGCCCTGGCCCTGCCTGTCATTCTTGGGGTAATGTGCTAGGAAATGGTCTTGTGGTTTACTAAGAAAAGCAAAACAAACTCCCTCTTCCCCGCCTTTGCAACCCAACAACCTGTGGGCATAATTGATTTGCAAGATTTGCAGTCAGGATGTGGCTTTGTTGCAGATGAAGCTGGTGAATAGCCTGCTCCTTGCTGGCTCTTTGCCTGATTCTCCTTGGTCCAGCAATTTTCCACATTCAAAGGCATCCAGTTTGGAGGTGCTAATGGGACATAGCTCCCTCTTCTACCTCACCCCTTTTTTTTGCCAGCTTAATTCCCCTTCCCTCTCTGTCGGCTGCAGTGTGGTACTATGTCTCCCATCCCTGTGATCTCTTTACCAGGGACTGCTGTTCTCCCAGGTGCAAATACACCTCACACTGTGCTGGGTCATTCCACAGGGTGTCCAGCCTAGTGCTGGGTGTGGGTCTGTTTGCTGAAATTGGGAAAAATGAGATGAGAGTGACTCTTCTCCTGACACTTCCTCTATGCTGGATGTTTATGTATGGTGGGGTGGAGTCAGTGATGCGCCTGGCATTGAATTTGTCCTGTCCTCTTTATATTTTTTATTATTTTAACTCAGCCCTGAAAGGGTTCTTGGTCTCCACAATGGCTTTGTAAAGACTTCTGCTGCTGGTGTCCATTTTTCTGATTTTTTCAGCAGTGACCCTTTTCTTGCACTGTACTGTGTACAGTGAGAACTGTGAGAAACTGGTTAATTCTGTTCCCCAGTGTACTGTGTGGTTTGCCCCCTTTGCATGGACAACATCAGAAGCTGTGTCAGTGCAAATGTTCTTTTCTGAGTTTGCAGGTAACAGGATCAAAAAAAAAAAAGGCAGGAAAGCTGGGCTAGTTTAAGCCATTTATGGCTGGTTTTTGCAGATCCCTGCTGTTCTGAACCAGGGCTCTCTTTCCTTCCCAGAAATGCTCCTCCCTGACTCCCTTATGCTTGTAGGACCTGCATTTTCATTGGCAGTTTCCTACTTGTGGCTTGGTTCCTGCCTTCTCCCCCTCCTGCCCAGCTGAGTATGGTGCAAGGTGAACCTCCAGGGCGGAGGACACCTGTGTTGTCCATTAGGTGCCGGTGAATGGGGACAGCTGGGGCTGCCATCAGCCCTCTGACCCGGGTGCACTTGGCTCCTGGTGGTGATCGTAGAGCAGGCAACACAATGGCAATCCAGCAAACAGGTGAACACATGATATTCATAAAAGAGCAGGGGTGATTCCCTGTCTGCTGCACCAGGGATCAAGGATTAACTCCGTGCTGTTCTCTGGGGTTTAGCTGCTGTCTGTTATCACTTCTTTTCTGGCAGTCCCGTCTGCTGTAACATCTGTTCTTGTGTCTTGTTGGTACCTGGCTGTGGAGTGGTGTTTCCCAAAATCTCCTGCAGGCGAGGGAGATGGAGAAGACTCCCTGAAACCACCTGGACACACAGTGCCCAGAGTTGTTATTGGTGTAGAGACAGGGTCATGGTTTGAGGGCTCTCTGAACCCATCACCGGTTTTCACTGCCTGTGTGGGGAATGTCCCAGCTTTGGTTTTCTGACTTAAAATGAAGCATGATGGATATTTTGTGCATGTTGCTTAGACATCATTGTCACTTCTGTGTTTTACATTTGGCTGTGGATTATCTTCAAATCATTTGCAGCAAAATTTTGCTCCTCAAAACAATGTTTCCTCTTAGTGCTGAGACTTATTTTCCTTGTGCTCCTTTGATTTTTATCTTCTGCACATTCTCTGTACGTCACCATAACAAGTCGTAGAGGCTGGACAGTGTCCATATCACATCAATACTGAATTTCATTATATACAAACATCAATCTGGCTCTGGGCTGCCTTTTTAAACTGTCATCCAACCTGGTGGTATTCAGTTTCTGTTTAGGTCTGACCGTGGAAAAGCATCGCTTCAAAGCTTGTTCCCCATAATGTTCAGATCAAAACAGTTCCTCTGTGTGTTTATAATAAAAATATATTTTCACCAGCTCTTGGGAGCATTGACATTTTCATCAAGGCAATTTTCTATGGCCCCAATCCATCACAGCACACGAGCTGTTCCATTGGTTCCAATACGACTACTCATTGCTTAAAGTAAATTGTTTGCTTAAAAGCTTGTTGGATCGGGGCCTATAAGCGAGAAAAGATTGCTGATTAGAAAGGACATTTGTTTCTGTTGTGGGGTTTGATGGCAAATTAAGGACACTAGGAGGATTCAAAGATTACTACCTCTGTATTTTGGGAAAGAAATACTTTAATACTTTCACGTTATCGAGGCCTTGTAATAAACAGAGATTATGCAAATGGGACACTAAACACCAAATCCCAGACATTAATGGGGTTCAGTGAGAGCAAACTGAAGGCAGAATTAATCTCTGAGAGAACTAAATGGCTATTTTCATGCTTATGAACTTTACATACTTTCAACTCCACCTTAATGAAAGACACACTCGGCTCACTGTTAAAAGAGGCACTTAAAAGGTATTAGAGGCATAAGTCCAGCTGTTACAAACTCCAATAAATTTGGATTAGGTCTCCACTGTTTGAGTTGCATGTGTGGGTGCCTGACCTCAAAGCAAGTTGTTGGTTTTTTAACTTATTGATATATAGCATTACATCAGGTTAATTACGCCTCGCTGTATTTCATGTCGTCTCGGCACAAACCCGCGTGCATCGTGCCATGGAGAGCAGGGATTCGGGAGCCCTTGGAGGGCTGGGGTGTGCTGGCCACCCGCCCACCACCAGCCCTCCCTGGGGATGGATGCTTTGCAGAGGCGGCTGCTTGGTTTTACAGTATGCAACTGGCTCCCTGCCCTCCCTTCTCCACCCCACCCTATCCCATATTTTCATTCCCTGGGGTGACTTCCCTTCACCTCGCTTGGTAACAGAGCGTATTTTTAATTTTTATTTCAGTGAGTTGGGGCAAAATGCCCGATGTCATAGGGCAGAATTAAGAGTTTGAATTGATGGGGCTTCACGGATTTTGTCTCACTGGATCAAGTATTTGGTCCTTGCACTGTTTTGCTGTGAATTCCTGGCCACCCATGAAAGGGATCATGCATGGGTAGGGCACGTTCAGATTTACGGCTGCATCTGTGTAGATGGGTCTAGATAGCAGCAAACCTTTTGCTCTGAAGGCGCTGCAGCCACCACGACAAAAGAGATGGCTTAAAATTGCATTTCCATTTAAAGTAACACCAAGCAGCCAGCCCGGCCATGTGAGGGAAATATAAAGCTCTGCGATAGGGAGCGAATGAGGAGGGGGGGGAAAAAAACCTGGGTAGCAAGTAACTAAAATAGATGAAGTGGAACAGTTGGAAGTCCCCACTTGAGTGACAAGGGAGAAAGAAGAGATCCAAAGTCAGCAGCAGATGACTCCAGTCTCACATCCCATCTCTCTCCCCCCCTCCTCCTTTGCCACTGTTGCCGCCGCTTTCCCAGCAAAGGCAAGAAAAAAAAAACAACAGAACGTCTTTTCCAGATTTGGGGGCTGAGCGGCCTCACATGTTGACACAGCAATAATTTTTAATGAGAAATTTTTAGTATTTGTGTGGGAGAAGTTAGAGTTGTGTACACAGATGCCTCTCTGGCCACCACGCCGTGGTCCGGGCCCGGCCGCGTCCCCCTCCGGCACGGCCCGCGGGGTCCCAAGGCAGATTCCTTTCAGGCGAAGGGAAACATTTAGGCTTGCTCACCTTTGAACTGCATGCGATGGTGTTTACCTTGGCAAGACAAAGTGGCAGTTTTACAGATATTAAAAACAGTCCTGAGGGGAATCTGGAGGCCTTCCTATATTTTAATCACCCAATTTAGCCAGCCTGAGGACTCGGCTGGAGGGAAAATGTGTGGCAAATCTTGTTTTGTTTTATCTTATAAAAAGGAGATTTAACAGAAAATAGCCCAGTGCTAAATCAAGGAGGGAGAAAAATAATGTGCATTTTAGTTTTTATTCCCTTCCCTCTGAAAAAAAAAACCAAAACTGGGAATTCTCATATTAATCCATAGCACCTCCATGCTCCATATGGTTTCTTTTTTGGCATTTCCTGCTGGGCTGTGCTCTACCTCAGCTAACCCCGCTCCCCTTGCCCTCCCTGGGTGCGTTCCTCTTCTAATTTGATTTCTACCTGTCAGGAAAGATTGGGTGCAAATGGGTTTTGCCCACATCTTGAGGTAAGATATCCCCTCCCTGCCAGCACTCCCTCTGGTGTGCACGATTAAAAAGAAAATTGGGTTTTTCTGGGGGAAGAGATTCAAAGGAGTCATGAGTGATGTCTGAAGTTATGCTGAGGTCAGGACCTTGCTTATTGATTTTCTAACACAGCAGAAACACGTACAAAAGGAAGAGACCTCCTTGCCTCCCCCTGATCCAAGATACTCCTACAGCTTGTGTAAAAAAAAAAAAATTTAAAAAAAAATCTGGCTGCAAGCAGTCAGGCTTCAACTGGCCTGTCAGACAGCTCTCTGCAGGAACACAATCCATGTTGATTTTACAGAGAAGGTTGTTATCCACATTTCACCACTGATTTATTGTTTTTTAACCAGCTCCTTATGCTAGATTTTTTTTTTTAAAAGGTCCTTTTGCACTTTGTGAGCGAGGAGATTCACTGGTGGTGGGATGGAGGTGGAGATGCTGGTGCCCTGCTCTTGCCAAGCTGGGCAGGAGCAGGGGAAGCACTGCCATCCTCCAGCCCCTGCCACCAGCCACCTGTGATGGTCTCCTTAATATCAGTCAGAATTTATAAATGCTATGGCCGAGGTCCAGTAACACACCCTTGGGTCCTCTCTACCCGTGGGCTGCTCTTGGGCAGCCTGGCTTTGAGATGCTGAGAGCTCTTCAGTTGCTTCAAGAGTAAGATGGGTACGTTGGAGACGGGTCTGAGAAAGCCCCGCAGAATTTAAATGGCCAAACACGTCCTGTCGCCCACATCTGCAGAATTCATTAGGCGAGCTTGATTGGCCTTTGTTAAACAAAGATGGGATAAGGTTTCATACTTTTTCTGTGGGAGTCGAGCTAGAGTTTCAGGCTGATGATTTAGTCAGGTGTAAGCATGAAGTTTCCAATTTAGAGAAATAAATCTAAAGTGATTTTATTATCCTCTGTTTTACCCTGACACCCTGCTTCACCCCGACTCCCTGTCAGAGCACGCATGACGTGTTTATACAGGCTGCACTGTAATCGACTGGCAGCCAATATAACACAAGACACAAAATGCATCTTCTGCCTAGTGCAGCCTTTGGTAACTTCTATATTTCATCATCTTCCTGCTCCTCTGCCGGCAACTCTTCCTTTCCCTGAATCCCTCCTATTCTGCCTGGCAAGAATTGCATGCCCCGACTCCACGGAAAGAGTTGTCAGTGTGCCGAGACACAGAGTTTTGGATCTCCTAGTGTAGCCACAGCTTTGTTTTCCTTCATTCCATGCATCTTCCAGGGAGATCCTTGGATCAGACTAGGCATCCTGTGGCTGAAGTAATTTTAACAAATGTGTGTGCTTGAAACACCCAAAAAGATAGTTTTTAAGTGGAAGTTGGTAAAATTTTAAATAGAAGATTTCTTGTTTACATATTTTCTGTGTTAGGAGCAATTATTCTATGAAAACTATGTTAAGATTTTGACAGTATACTCATGAAAAAAATTATGTGATTAAATTGGCTGAAAATACCTGTTTTCAAAAGTTACTTACAGAGAAAGTAATATAAAAGTACAGATAGCGATGCTGGGGGGAAGAAAACAAACTGCTTTGGCCAGGTTCTCTGATCCTGTTGATTAGAAGTCTGTGCAATTTAGTTATTAGTTAGAGCATAAGGACACAAAAAGCAATAGGTCAAATTCATTTTTTCATCTCAGATATATCCCTGTTGACTTCAGTGAAGTTCCCTTAATGATGAATTTGTCCCGCTGGCTCAAAGATAAAAAGAGAAGTTATTTTTGTTTAATATTTCAACAAGGGGAAGAGGTTAGCGAGGGAATTCGGTTTGCACAAGTTGTGTTTTTCCATGAAGTTTAGCAAGGGCAGCCACCACCTAGCCAGCTCTGTTGTATATTTGTCTTTTTGAGGGCTGAGTGCTTTCTCTATGGACTCTCCCAAGCCCTTGCAAGGCAATTTTTGCCAGACACAACCCGCAAAGGACACTTGCAGCCATGGTTTGTTTGTGTTCCTGCAAGCAGTGTTGGGAGCTGCCCTCCTTCAGGTGCCTGCTGATATGATTTCATTTGTGGGAAGGCTTTGGGAGGTAGAGCTGTGTCTGTCTGTTGTCCCTGGCACTGCAGCAACTGAGTGCCACCACCTGGTGCTCCCAGCAATGTGCCTGGTCCCAGCGTGGTTGAACTTTTCCTGGGCGAGTCTCTCGTTGCTGGGCTTGTGTTTGCCTTAAGGCACAATTTTGGGTGATAGGATGTCCTTAGCTGTCCAGTACTTTTCTCTTGTGCTTTAGCAGGAACGAATTCAGGTTTTTTTCCACCTCCATCAGGCTGTTCTGGCTGAGGGCAGAACAGTGAGAGAGGCCAGGACCCCACAAAACCTGGGAATGCCTTTGGAGACTGTGTGAGGCAAAAGCCAGCTCCAGCCAGGCTGCTTCTGCTGTACCTAGACTGCATGGAAGAGCAGTATTCTATATCCCCCCTTCAAGCCAGACCAGGACTCTGCATGAGTGACAGGCAGATGACTGAGGACGCTTGGCTTTCTTGGGAAGCTTGGGACCAAACTCTGGGTGAACTTGGTGATGTGAGAATCCCTCCTCTGTACTTCCTGGAGCAGACAACTTGTGCTGTGGTGTTTGGCTGTTGCAATGTGTCTGCATGGCTGCTGAGCAGCGTGGGTTGAGTTTATGGATGTTGGACAGGTGTTCATGGAGAGTTGTTTCACCACCTCATTCTTGCTCCAGAGAAAATGGCCTCTCGCCCAGGCAAGAAGTCAAAAGCTTCACTGGTCACTCTCCATCCTGGAGTTCAAGGCACCTGGCAGGTTTCTCTAAGCCTTGGCTAACAACAGCCTCTCTGCTGTGAGCAGTATTGCTTTTAAACCTGGGAGGAAAATGTTTTTATGAAAGAGAAGGAAACCTTTCCTGTGCTCTTCTCATTCTTCTATCCTTGGGTGCTTTCCAGAGTCATTCAAAACCATTGCAGCTCAACAAATGGAAACACCAAGTAGCGCAGTGTGTGGTTTGGCAAACTTCTCAATCTGGAGTAACTTTTAGGGAGACCCCAGCTTTCGCCAAGGAAAAAGGACTTTTAAATGGTAATGTTTCTGGAAAGGAACTGCCATTTTTTGAGATGCTAACCTGAGTGTGGTTAGTGAGACAGCAGTGTCACTATATTCCCTTCTTGGTCCACTGTCCCCCATGTTGGCCATTGTCCATGGCTACCTGTAAGAAGGGCCACAGTGGTGGGGAAATTGGGAGAAAGTTTCTTAGGAGAACAAGCTTAGGTCTTGGCTGTGCTTGCATTTACCCATGATGAATGCTGCTATTCATCCCTCAGTTTCTATAGCTTGTGGAAATCTGGATGTAGGATGAGGGTCTTCAGGCATGGGATTTCGTTGTGTCCTTGTTCCTTGATATGAGGATTGACAACCATTCCTGGATCTCCTAGTTGTGTGGGCCTCATGGCTGTCTCTGCCCAGGACAAAAGTCTTTTGGTTCAGAAAGGGAGAGAGCAAGAAAGCCTAGAGAAAACAGATGTGAGGGGTTGAATGAAAAGTTAGAGGTTAAAAGCGTGATGTAGCCACATGGCTGTGAGGGAGAGGGCCAAGATAGGAGCTGGCAGCATATTCATGTGGTACTCCCCTGCACTGACCCAGTGTCACTGCCCTCAGCATCTCCTGCTGTCCTGCTTCCTCCGGGCTTACCCAGTAGCCCTCATGCCAGCATGTCCCTGCTGCCACTCAAGTGGACGAGCATCGGGCCGGGAGACCACACGTGAACTTCTTGTGAGGTACAGATGTTACAGAGTCAAAGCCTGGCCACCCTTGGTCTAGGAGGGACTTGGGTTTCCAGTGCCCCAGAGAAGCAGGAAGTGCAGGAGACATGGATATCATGAGAAAAGAATCGATAGTCCCCCCTCAGCCTGACCAAATATTGGTTTTGCCATTCAGTTCGTATCGTTTTTCACTGCCTCGCCAGCCCTCGGGGTGGGAGCTCCTGCTCGCAGCCCCACCAAGGGTGTTTTGGGAAGGGAGGGAGGCAGAGGGACCAGACCTCTCACCGGGCAGGGTGAAGACAAAGATCAGTCATCTTCTAAACTGACCTTGTCTGGGGGGCTGGCAGTGCTGGGGAGGGGAGCTTTAGTCACACACTTCTCCCCAAAACCTCCAGCACCATCCCATTGCTAATGCTATTGAGGGAGCTTACATTGGAAGAGATTTACGGTCTTGCATTCCCTGTCAAGTGCCCCCCACTGTGCTATGACTCTACTCTATGTTTAAGGTTTGATATAAAATCCAGGGAATGCAAAGGATCTTCCCGGCTTTCGTCAGTTTTGGAGTAGACACTTCATTTTCAGATTCAATCATTAATAAAAGCAGCGATTGGCAACCACAATTCAGCCTTCCCCAGCAATTCCTGCTACCAAAATTTGCAGGAGTGCTGCAATCCAAATACACACAAATTGTGATTTTTGACTCAAAATTGTATCTTCCACTGCTGGAGGTAAAACTATTAATATATAAATAAAGGCTAATTCTGTCGTGGTTATTTTTCTTCATGAGGTCACCAGTCTCTGAGGAATTATAAGCAAAATAGCAGAGTGCCTAACAAGAAATAGAAAAAAATCATCTCTCATGGCATGAAAAGAAAGATGTTTGGAATGTTTTTAAAAGATGTTCTTTAGCTTTCTTTGGTTGCAGCTTCTACCACATATATTATGTTTTCCTGGGATTGGAAATGACGGTCATCTGATGCTAAAAGCTAGACTTGCTGGGAGTTATGTAGCCAGTTAATTTTTTTTTAAAAATTTGTAACTGATTTATATATTGATGTAATGATGCAAACCCACTTTGAATCCCCATTAAAACAATAATTTTCAACAGTTCTGTGGTCGCAAGGAAATATTGACTTGTCATCTTCACAAATCTTTGGCTTAATTAAAAGTTATGTTACCTGATGGGAAAATAGTCTTTAAAACAGGAGAAATGATGTATGGGCTTTCTTCAGACAGCCTTGGGTAGTACTTCTGTATAAACCAAAAAACCAACCAGTCTTAAAAAAACATCAAAACACCAATAAGTATTGGGTTGCGTGTGTGTGTTCATATGATGCAAGCCACCTGTTGCAAAGAAAAACTAGGCTGATTTTCAAATTCTCATCTGTATTTTGCACATCTGGATGCATTGGTCTTTTCTTAGCAATGCTGCACGTCAAGGCAAGATGCTTCAAGGGAGTGGTGCAGCACTGGAGCAGGTAGCAGAAAGGCTGTAGGATCCCCACACCTGAAGACTTTCAATACCTCCTCTGCTGTTGGCAATAATCCTCCTGCAAGGGGGAAATGGGACCAGGCAATCTACTTTTACCCTTTCTGGAAAACACACCCATGCTTCTGTGGTCCCTCTGCACCTTTTCCAGGGCTGTCTTCTGTTGTGTTGTGGGGCAGTGCTGCAGGCTGTAACCTCAGGGACACCAGAGATCCCATCTGGAGTGTGGATGTGTTAAATGCAGGAGACTGAAGTCATGCTCTTTCAGGCAAACGAGTTTGTGTCGCACATCATGACTTGGGCACAAAAGTCTGAATTTTGCCAGTGAAGGCGTTTTGCTATGGCATCTCAGTTGGAATAGGCTGGGTTTGCTGTCCAGGCAGAAAAGAAAAACCCTCCAGAGAACAACTCAGTCCTCAAAAATCAGCTGACCCTATGGAATGGGGAGATTGAGTTGTCCTTGGGTACTTTGCTTTCTGTCCATGGATAAGAAAGCACCCACAGTGGTCATTCCTGTGTTTTATGGGACCACAGATGAAAATTAGAGTATGAATCCTGGCCTCGGACTGACCTTCTCATGCAATGCCCCTTTTGCTGTAGACTGGCAGAATAAGGAGTGAGAAAGTCCTAACCCACAGTGTCCTTGGCTGTCACAGTGCCCATGACCAGGCATGGGGACAGCTGAACTGTACCAGATCCTGTGATCAGCTTTTATTTGCCTGCCTGGGCTTTTAGCCCACTCTAGATAGAGCCCATATTTCAGGATAATCCTCAACATCATAAATTTACTTGTGCAGATGGGACCCAAAGGGAATATTAGAACAAAGCAGGGGGAAAAAATGTACCTATTAGGCAATGAGAACCTTTGTGCAGCCTTCATTAGTACCAGCGGGGTTATAGTTACTTTTAATCATTCAACTAACTGTACTAGTACAAACTTTCAACTTTCACCCATTTAAATTGGAAAGGTCTTTAAAATATTTATTATTACTTTAAATCATGCCATTTAAGGTCAAAGCAGTAGTATTTGTTGCATTCGTGCAGGATCCCGAGTTGTTTTCTTACCTGGAGGTTGAGTCCTGATGGAAAGGTCTGTGTTTCTAATTTTGCTGTGCTATTTGGTTACTATGGGATGATGGGAACACCATTATGGCTGTGCTATTTTCTATTTCTTAATTGGTTGCTCATACACAGGTCTGGCTGGAGCTGAAAATCTCAGGGAAAAAGCCATTAACACCTGCATGTTTGACCTGCAGTTTATAAATCAGAACATATGTTTTCATATTTCTAAGCCCCCAACCACAGAAATGTGTCAGTGGATATTTGCAGCACACTCCCATGCACGTTGTCTTCCCAGTGTCAGCAGGCCAGAGTGTCAAAAGGTATAAATCATTGCAATTACATGGATTTTGCCTGAGGTCTAGCCTTGATTGATGTCTCTCCTAAATAAGATATTATTGGGGATGTGAAACATGCACACCTCTTAACCTGCTGTATTAGGATTGCAAAATGCCGCTCTGGCTCTCTTTGTGTGTGTGTAGTGCATTTAACAGTCTTCTCCGTGTTATTTGAGTGATGACTGCCACCCTGGATGGTTTATTTAGCTTGCTATTGTGGAAAACACTTCAGCAGATAGTTGCATCCTGTTGCAATCCCTGTTGAAATTGGCAAGGCTGACTTTTGCACTTGCAGTTCATCCCAATTTAGCTGAATGGGATCATTTACAAACCTTGTGACAGCACGGTGGGAGAAATGCTCTCCCTCTTTCCAGCCCAAAGCAGACCTACGTAAGCATTGGTCTGGGCTGCCCAACTCATTCTGTGCTTCCCTCTCGTGATGAGCACACCTTCTGCACACCTTTCATCATCCCTTGGAGGTGCTCCTGGTGGTCACCTGACACTGTAAGAAATGTAAAATTCCCACAGGTTTTCAGCCTTTTTAACGCTGGTGGGTTTTTTTATATGAGGTGGCCCAAGAGAAATGTGCTTGTGGGGTTGGCTGGACTGAAAAAATCAGGGTAGCAAATGCTCCAACTTGGATCAGAGCTGGAGAAGTGGGATGACTTCTTCAGGGTGATGCCTTGAGATCACACCACCTTCCAGGGAAGAAAGATTGGGCCTTGTCACATCCCTGAGCTGAAAACTTTCATCTGTAAGAAAATAGCAATTTGCATTGTATCCAGGTTTGGTTTTGTATTTAGGTTGTACATATCAAAAATATCTCCAACTAATGGATCAGTGGATCAAAATTAAAAAGAAAAGTATATATATTTGTGTATGAAAGAAAAAGACATTAACAATCTGATTGGGAATATTATAGCTTTAAAAAGTTTCTACCCCTGTTGTCCTGTTATTTTAGATAATAAAGATGTCAGTTTTTGTTTTTTTTTTGAGCAAGGATTTAAACAGAAAACTAAAGAAGCAACTTTAGGTTGGTGGTTTTGTTTTTTTTTTTCCTTTTTCCTACAGTAATGGTGCTTACTTGAAAATCATTTTAATGGTTAACTTACCCTTTAAGACTAAAAGTTCTAACTTGAGTCAATGTACTTAGCTCAAAATCCCTGTAGAGATTCAGGTTTCTTGCTCAAGCTGCCTGGAGTGGTGAGTTCAGGCCTTTGCAGTGATTGTCAGCAAGGAGAACATTAATGGAGTATTAGAAAAATGAAGTCCTCGACCCCTCCTCCCCTTCTGGCTGGTTGTTTCTACATGGTGGGAAGGAAAACATTTTCCCCGTCAGCCATTTACTGTGCAACAGGGGGAAACTGTCAGTTTGCTATGAGCAAACCCCTGCAAGATAAGTCAAAATGATTTACCCTGTAAATAAAGTGGGCTGTTTTCTTTACTTGGAAGAATTGCCCATGTGGCGAGACTTCCTATGGGAGGGGATGTGGTCGGCCCTTCGCATTTATCCTCTGTGTTTGTCTTTTTTGAAAAAGCAACATTGGAAAGATTAACAAGTCTGTCACTGAAGGAACTGATATATCAAAGCTGTGGAGACAAAGCAGGCCATTCATTCCTTACCTTTCTGAAGTCTCACTTCCAGTGCAAACCAGGTCTTCCCATTTAGATGCAGATGAAAGGAGGGATTTCCCTCTTCCTCCTCCTCCCCTAAGTCTCGGGGATTTTTATGTATTTATGTGTGCACATATATATAAAAATGTGTGTATATGTGCGTCCACGTGCACATGCTCACTCTGTGCTTTGCATCGGAGCCCTCCCAGGCTGGGGATTTATTTGCCACTCTGGGAGAGGCCACAGACCTGCAGGGGGTGGGAGCAACCTGAATGCAGTACTAGACTTGAGGGACCATTATTCCCATGGACAGCCACAGGAACTTAGGATTTCTCGATTTTTATTTTTTTTTTATTTAACCATGAGAAAGCTTGGGAGTGAGGAGGGATATAAGAGAGGGACATTGATGTAGAAAGGGACTGGATGTCTTGAGAGCTCCCCAGGATTTATGGTGCAGGGAACATATGCACACAGATCATATTGATTAGAGTGTGTGCACTGGAGAGGAAAAATTCACTTACCTCATCAGACTGCAGCATGATGTGAGATTTCTGATGTGGTGTTGGTCCACATCATTTCTAGGGAGAAAAAAGGAGCATTTAAAGGACAACCAGGAGATGTGGCAGCCCCAGCTCGCAATCGTTGCTTGGCAGATGGACATGCTTTCTAGAGACATGACTTCAGGTATTTTCATTTGTTTACCTGAGCTGCTCACCTGTGTGTGTATATTCTTCTGCCTAAGGCAAAGAAACACGAGTGTGGTTTTGCTCCCAATGGCAGAAGTAGTGTTTTTTCAACTCTGATGTGCATAAACAGCTGGTGTCCAGAGAAGGATCTCAGCACTGAAAAAAACTCAACAACCCTATTTAAAATTCCATATGCTCATCAGCATACTCAGCAGAGGCAGGAGCATGAGTGCAGCCTGCTTTCCAGGGTGTCACTTCTGTCACACTGACCTGGGAAAAAGCCCCCTGCTGAGTGGTGCTGCATCCCCAGATGTGCTTGACTCCATCTGGAAAGCAAAATCCTGCTTTCCGAGGACTCCTTTTTCCATTGGCCTGCAGAGCTTCAGCCAACTTCCCCTACACCCTTGTTTATGCCTCAGGCAGGGCCATGCACATGTCCCAGGCTGGGGAGGTGTTTCCTTGATGGTTGTTGCTGCTGGAGAATGTCACTCAAACAGGAACATTTTGTGTGTGGTGCTGCAGCAGGTACTGACCCTTCTCTGTATCAGCTGGGTAGGAAAGTCCTCTCTACAGGGAAAGCTGGTACAGAGCACAGAAATACTCAGTGCTGTGTCAACGCTGGACCTTTATTTATTGCACCTCAGTCGGTGCAAACTTCAGTGACAGGCTTTTATATGACCCTGGGCTATATTCTTACCTGAATAAATGGGAAGTGTTTCTCTTCTGAACACCTGGGGTTGTATTTTATATAAAATATGTACATTCAGGAGAAAACAGTAAATATGGCCATGAACTCCTGAGATCGAGTTTCTTCATCAAACATGCACAACTTCCCCAAGGTAAAAAAAAAAAAAAAGAAAAAAAAAAAAAAAGAAAGCCCAGAAAAATGCTGAAGGCTTCCCTGTACAAATGACAATAAAATGATTGCCAGGCACAATTCCATCAAGTTTTACAACAATTGCTTTTGAGCTGTTAAGTATGCTGTGCTTTAGTCAAGGATCTTGTGCTTTTGTACACAAGCCTCATGTTTGGTGACATTGAACCTTCACATGCAGATACCAATTATTCAAAAAGGGGGGGGAAGAAAGAAAACATGGGAAAGCTACTTTACATTTGTACTGCAGATTGTTCCCTTTAATCTGCAATCAGAACAAAGACTCACTCAGTTCTTATTACAGTCCTCTTGGAAGCTGTTAGCTACAGTGTGAATCTCTCTGGGGTTAAAGTGTAGAAAAATTGGGAGATGCTTGTGGTTTTGACAGAGAAGTGGAAGATTCCACGGAGAGAAAGGTTGGTACCTCTGTTGGAGAGTAACAGGAGACAGTGTTAAGTGAAAAATGTTAGCTCATTTACAATCACTTTAGTTCAATTTACTCCCCGAGGTCACCATCCTGCAGAGTTCCGTGCAGGCTTTATGCTTTTCAGTATGAATGGTTCTGCTGGAGTCCTTAGCTTAACCAAATCATTATCCATAGGGATGAGCCAGGGCAGGGTGAGGGAGGTGCTGCTATTGTTAGCCAGGT
>VZDJ01001247.1:17999891-18090203 GCA_008694505.1 Cyanoderma ruficeps
TTTTTTTTTTTTTTCCTTCTGAACTTTTCCATTAGACCTTTTATATTTCCCTCCATATTCAGCATTTTGGCACCTGCCTGTGGAGCAGGCTTCTGCAACAGGTGCCTCGGTTACTGGGTTAATACAGCAGTAGTTTTTGCCGAAACACTAGTTGATGAGTCAGGAAAAAAATGGCACGGAGCTGATTTTTAATTGCTGGGTTTGCTTTAAGTTTTTTCTCGAGTAAGAAGAGAATGAGAAGTCACTGGTGGATGCTATTCCTGTGTGGAGAGGCAGCTGACCTCGGTGTTACCCGCAGAGTGAGTGGGCACAAAGCATCCTTGCAGCTTTTCATGAAGCCTGTCTGCACGGGGGAGGGGAGAGCAGTCGTTTCCAGGTGGTCGCAGGGCTGGGCTGGAGGAAAGCCATTGCTAATGCCTGCATCCCTCTTCCCAACACGGCTCGCAAGGAGAACACAGCCACGGAATAAATTCCACGGGAGTCTGTGTGTCTGAGAGAGCTCAGAGGAAGGCTGCTGTTGGCTCAGGGACAACAGAAGCTGTTACAGTCACATGTAAATCCACACTGGCTGTAGGAGTGTCTGTCCATGATAAGTGGGACCTTTCCAGACCAGGCTGACAGCTGAAGGGTGGCACCGGGAAAGGGAACTCCTCTGCAGTGGAGCCTCCCTGGGTCACACAAGGGTTTGAATGGCAGGGTCACTCTGAGCAACAAGGCATCTTTTATAATTCTCTGATCCCGTTTCCTAACTCTGGCTGCCCAAGCATTGATGGCCCAGCCCCATTTGATTCCCACCAGCCATTTTAGCGAGGACAACTTTTTTAAAAAATAAAATGTTAAAGGAATGGTGCTTTCAAGCTGTTGTCTCTAAGTTGTAGGACTCAGAAACAACTGGTGAATGCTTTGTCTTAATTCTGTCAGTCATGAGGGGCAGAGGATAAGCAATCGTTTTTCTTACCATGCCTCAGTTTCCCTTGATCGTGTTTAACATGCACATGCTTTCCCCGTCTGATGCTCAGGGTATAATGACGTTGTTAATTAGTCGCACGTTTTATGGCAGTGATTCATGTACCATGTTTCAGGAAAGGGTGGCTAACAATCCGTTCTGGACCTCTGTTAATGAGCTGCATTGTGTTGCTAGAAGGGGTTAAAACCATCCAGAAAAAAATCACCTCCTTTGTAACCTTAGTTTCAAAATCTTGACAACCCAAGGATGTTTGCTTTTCTCCCTGAAGGTTAAGTTGTCCTAACAGGTGCTAATTTTGTGTTTTCTTATGGAGATTTGTCCATATTAGAAGCAACTGTGAGCAAACAAAAAAGCCAATTAGAGTGCAAGGGTATTCTTCCTCCTCCTTGTTTCCGTGTAGTCTCCAGCTATCTTTATTGGTCACCTTAAGCCATAGACTTATCCTTTCAAACCTTCTTGATATTCAGTAGACTTGTGTCCTCTTTGGGGAAAAAACATCCTTTTAATGTCATGGGAAAAATACTGTCATGGGCAAGTAGATGATCCATGCTAACTGGGGTTTGTCATCAGCTTTGGCAGGCTGTGTAGCAGGGTTGGAGATTAATGGAGCCAAAGACTTTAAGCAAATATTGTTGGCGTGTAGTTAAACTGTCAAGAGAGCAAGAAAAAGACTTGCTCTGCAGCCACTAAATAAAGATTTGTATTCACCAAACACAGTGAACCTTTTATTAGCAATTATTTGCAGCTCACTACCTTCCAAAAAGGAAACAATTCGGTGTAACTTATTGTCAAGGGTTTATTTGCAGATTGGTACTTTTTTTCCCCCTCCTTTTCTTACTCTCTATTTTAAGAGTTTAATTTGAGCAGCACTGAAGCTTTAGCATCTCTGTTTTCAAAACTCTATGGGCCAAATCTTTTGTGTCATAAATACTCCGTTTAATTTCAGAGAGATCTGAGTCTTTGGCCAAATTTGTTCAGGCTGCAAAAATAATAAATCCCCTCCCCCACCAAAACCCCAACAAACAAAACCTCACACTGAATTTTTCCAAATCCAAATAACAGCTATTAATTATTGCAATATGCTAACATAAGGTCCAGAATGTTTTCTTCCATGTATTCAACTATCTAGTTTGTGAGATGTAATAAACCAGAATAGCGCATCAATTATAATATTTTATGATTATTTTATACTCTTGGCAAAACGCATGTGCTGTTATCTCAAACCTTATTAAAGCTCAGCTGATTAGAGGTTGAAGTTTTTACATAAGTTATTGATGTTGCTTCTTTTATTCAAACATTTTCATAACAAACTAGCTAGGAAAATATTTTTCTTGGCCAGAGCCTTAAGATGAAAGACTTGTGTTGAAGGTAAGAGTATGCAACTGCTTGTTTGGATTAAGAATGCTGAACAAACAACTCCCTGCCTCTGTCTTTGAAACTGTTCTCTAGCACAACACATTTACAGTTTCTGAAAAGAGACCGACATCTTGTGCTCAGAAAATGGTCTGTTTAAAAATCACCTGTGTAGACAGCTCTGGCTATCAGACTCCTTGGTTATACAGTGGCTGTTTAGCTCCTCTTTCACAGATGTTTCTGATATATCTGTTGCCTTAAAAATCCAGTGATGCTGGTCTTTCCCCGATGTAAAACCAACCTGCGCTTGTGTGACTTATCTGCTTTTTTTTGCACTTCTGCATGCCTGTTCCCCTTTACCCACTGGGGTAAGAGGGCACTTAGTCTGTTTTATACGTGATGGGAAAATTGGTGTAGAGATGGAGAGATGTCATGTAGCTTTCCTAAAGTCCTGCAAGCAGCTTGTGACGAAAGGGAATTGGATCCAGGTCTCCTGAACTTCTAGGCCTCCCTCTCAGGAGTGCTTGGGTAGTTGGTAGCATGGACAAAAGCAGGAGAAAACTGTTGGAAAACTTTGGTGATTGGAGAGGTACAAGCATTGGCATCAAGGCTATGCAAGGAAAGGTGCCCTTCCTGTGAACAGAATTTTGAAAACTCTGTGTGCCCAAAGTTTGTTTTCTTTAGCTGTATCAGCTGATCCAGGAAAAGATTATCGTTTAGAAACCTCATCTCTCTATTTTCAGACCATCACAGCTACAGCAGCACAGCTCACTGGGAGAAAGTATTCTCTGCAGAATTATTTTTGGGTCAGTATGTAAATTTCTGCTTCTGCTTTTGAATGTTTCTCTAGATTCTGGAAAAATAAAGTCTAGCACCAGCGTATTACAGAAATTCCACTTAATTTTCCTTCATCCTTTTGACATAGAAAATGCATATCTGATGGAGGTTATTTGTTTTCACTTGCCATGTGTTAAGAAAGTTTATACATTGCAAGTATTACCAATCTAAACAACACAGGCTAATTGGTGTCCTTATAAAAACAGAACAACATGGTTGTTTGAAGGATTGTCATGTGTTTCGGAGTGGAAATGTTTAAATGTCAGAAAGATTCAGTGTCTGTGATTGAACTTTCATCTATCTTCTGGGTTTATAGCCATAGGAAGCCCTTCATCTCTGTGTTGTCTTCAAGCACGACTTCACGCAAAGATTTGGATTCTGTAAACTTAAAGGATTCTTTTTTAATAGACAAAAGGTCTTTGTGTGGAGTCATTAATGATCCCGGTCTCACGTGTAGTGATCTGTATTGACAAGGTGATGGAGGATATTTGAAAAGCGTTTCTTAACACTTCAGAGGGAAGTCACAACAGCACAAGTGAAGAAAGACGAATGGCTGCAGAACAACCTCCTACAACACATGATGTGCTGTGTATTAAACATGTCTTGTGAGGAGTTCAGTGCTCTGGAAGGTCCCATGTGTCAGCTTCTCCACAGTAAATGTTTACAGCTAAAAGATCTGCTGTCAGTTCTTGGTGGTGCTCAGAGTATCTTTGTAGTAGCCAAAGGACTTGACTGTATCAATATTTTATCTCCGCAGTGCTGCTGGGTCTTTGAGCTGGTGCAACGCTCTGTTTATGGCTGTACTAACACCAGGACAGAAATTCCTGCTCACACGGGGGCTCTTGTGAGCCAGCAGCACTGCAGTTGGGTATCAGCAAAGCAAGCAGTGACCCAGACACACTTTTTGTTGAGGTGTACTTTAGACTTGTTATACGCTACTGGGCACAAAAAAAGGACTCTGAGCATAAATACCAGGTCATTTCACTTCCCTCTGTGCCACTGGCCAAAGAAACCAGTACACACAATGCCCATTAGGCAAAGAGGCTGAATCCATAGCAGAGAAACTGTTCCTTCACACAGGATGTTTCTCTTCTCACATCTTGAGTCCCTTGGAAAGTCTCGGGCAGTTTAAATCCAATGGCACAAGGAAGCAGAGCCCTGCTATGCATGCTCAGTGTGTCTGGAGATTTTGGTCTAATAGGCAGCACTTGTGGTTTAGACTTTCCTTAACATATGGCATGACAAGTAGGGATGTCCAGAAAGTGTAGAAACCTCTAAGGAACAGCACAAAGGCTTGGGCAGCAGTGATGGTAACTCTACAGATAGCTCTTCTATGGGATTATTTTCCTTTATCATAGGATTTTCCCCTTCTCTATGGAAAATGCTCATGGTCCTCACTGGTGTCTTGCTGCCATCTGCCCTAAGCTCTCTCCTAAAGAAGGAGGAAGAGCAATATCAGCAGGAATGTTCTGGAAAATATCTGAAGGTGTAACTGGATGGTTGGATCATGAAAAAAGTTGAGTGGAGTTGGAGAAATGGTTTTTGTAAGTTTAGCTTTCAAGAGAAAATGCTTCTGAGGCATCAGGTCCTGACCAGTGCAATGCAGGTAGTGAAATGAAGGATTCTGGTCTTATGTATTGGTTCTGATGCTGAGTGCAGCCTTAATTGCTTGGGAGACTTTTATGTGTGCCTATCAGCTGTTTCTGAAGCTCTTCTTTGGGTTCAAGGGTGTGCCAAGCTACCTGTGAAAATGTCTCGTGTTTTTCCACCTTGAGGAGCTGAGATGGAGCTGGCGTTGGCCTGAGTGAAGTCAGGTGGCAGCTGTAGCTGTGAAGAGCTGGGAGCTCACCCCCACCAGCAGCAGTGCTGGGTAGAGCTGCAGTCCTGGCTGGCTTTGGGGCACCCAAAGCCAGCACCTTATAGTACCAAGGAGTGTCAGCATCTGCAGAAAGGAGTGGTGTGGTGGTGGGGGAATGGGGGGACAAGGCTGAGGTGGTTCCCAGCAGAAGCTCACATCACATCAGCTATTTCCTCTCCAGCCCATCTCAGGACACTCCTTGTTGACATATGTGTTTCCATTTACACTGCAGTATGTTTGCCAGAGGGCAATTGCTCCTTTAACCCCAACCCTTCTCTTTATGCCTTCTCTGTTTGCTCATTTTAACCCTGTTCCCTCTATCACTGCCCATCCCTCCCCTTCTCTCTCCTCCACCTCTGATTCCTATTTCTTAATCTGCCTTAGTTTTTTACCCTTTGGGTTTTTTTCCCCATTTCCCCCCTCCCTCTGAATTCCCCACCATCTGTTCCCTCCACTTGACTGCTCTCTTCCATCTTTCCCGTTCATTCTTTCTCTTGTTCTTTTTTTCTTTGCTCACAGTGGACTAAAGGTCATTCTCACATGAAAAAAGATGCACTTTCTGGGGTCATGCCTCTATCTTTGGTTCAATTTCATATACGAGGTTCTAGGAGCATAGAATTTCCTTTCTTTTTTCCCTTTAATTTTCTTTTTTTTTGTTTGTTTTGATAACAGCTGAATGTATTCCAGGAGTTCCCAGAGATAGCAGGTAGCCTGTGTCCAAACTCCAAAACAACCCCCAAAATGGGAGAATTTAGGGCTATGTGCACTCAAATTAAGCATGTCTGGTTTGGTGGAGCTATGCCAGTCACACCAGTTAAGGACCTAGTTCAGGACTGGGTTACTTCCCTTGTTCAAAGAAATGGCTTGCAGTATTTGCAACATTTTCCTGGATTGTGTACACGAGTTAGATTTTCAGCATTTCCTATTTTCAATTACTTTGACTGAGCTTGGAACCAGTCCCCAGCCTCATATAATAATGCCTTTTGTATCTGCACTTGGCACTCCCGGCCAAATCTGTGCAAAGAATCATTTCTGGTGGAACGGCATAGCAGAGAGGAATGGCTTTTCATAAAAACTTTTAAATATATGTATGTATATATGTGTGTTGGCAAATGCTGCATAAATGTTATAGCTTATCCTGGCAAAACAGCACTTCTGCTGTTACAGGGGATTTCCTTAGGGAAACTGGGATAAATTATCCCGGCGGAAGCATCCTTTTTGCTGGTTGTGAGGAAGGTGGGTCCAAGAGCAGTGCCAGTAAGGCATTACTAACACAGCTTTGGCCTTGGAACTGACTCAGCATTGTTCAGACTTGTGCCGAGGAGGTTGGTGTGTTTAAAACTTGAGCCGGAGCATCTGTGCTGCTTCTTACATGTGTGTTTTTTCACAATGACAATTTTTTCTTTATTAGCATCTTTTTCAGGGAAAAACATAAATAGTGCCTGTGGGTAAATCTGTGCTAAAATGAAAGAAGCCAGGATTGGGTTTAATGGTGACTGTTTTTCACTCTTTCTTTCACGGGAATTTAGGGATCAGTATCACCCCCTCCAAAAGACACTTTGGTATCAGTGCTGCCTAGACTAAAGTCTGTTGTGTTCTAAAGGCTCCATTGCATCCAGGGCCTCTAGAAAATCGTGTTGGAAAGCAGGCTGAGTAGGAGATGCCTTCATTCACGTGGCTGTGGGATCTGAGGGCCAGTGGAACAGCTCCACGTGCCGCGGAGCCGTCGCTTCCCTGTGCGGAGGAGTTGTCACAGCGGAGGAATCGCTCCCCGTAGGTTGCAGCTGGAGAGGTCAAAGTCATCACCGACTTTGGGAGGTGGGGTTTGAGCCTGTGTGTGCTCTGGGTTTGCACTTTGGACCCCAATCTGCTGCTTCTTGTATCAGGGTTACGTTAAGCCCGAGTAAAAATAATTTGAGCCGCGGCGTACAAGCTCATTGTGTCTTAATAAAGAAAACAACACCACATTCACTCATCACACTTTGAAATTAAAGCTGTAATGTCATAAAAGGGAACTTTTATTGTTTTCAGAGGACATAAAAGCCCTTGGAACAAAGTCAGAAGGGTATTTTGATGAATAAGGTCAAAGTCTGGTGTGCATAAAGTGAGCATTGTACAGCATTATAGGTTGTACTGAGTGTCAGCAAGTTACCAGAAGCCCTGATCCTGTCAACACTCGCATGTGTGCATGAGTTTGCCCTTGTAAATACCCTCATTCAAATACAACTGCAGCAAAGTTATGCTCAAACATGAGTGTTGTAAGAATCAGCATTTTCCTAGTAAAATGTTCGGGAATCAAGACTCTGAAATCTCAAATGGGCCTCAAAGAACCAAAATGTGGATTTTTCAATTACGCTAAACGCTCAAAGCTCTCTTAAGCTTTCCTTTAGACAACCTAAAGCATTTCATCTTGATGTTCATTTTTTTAACATCCATCATTAGTTTGAAATAACAAATATTGTAACTGTAAAAAAAACCCAAAACCCCACATAATGACATTCCAGAAGTGTTTTCTTTTAATTTTTTTCCCTCGTTCAGTAAAATTTCCTTATAAATCACCAAGTTTGCTGAGAAAGACTTAACTTTGGCACAAACATCCTTTCTCAATATTTTTATGATGAATTCTAATATTCAAGACAACTGAAAATCTGCTTTCCTGACAAAAAGTTGTAATGGTGAAATTGCTTTCAAGCCCTTTCTAGACTGGATTAAATGATTTTTTTTAAAAAAATCTGCTTTCAGTGTCCCTTCTCCCCCAGCCCGATTATCCTAAAACTTGGAGGCTTGCAGTGTACAAAATCTTTCTGTAGCTATTTTTGTATGTTTTTCCAAATTATGTGAAATTTAGAAAAGGTAACGTAGCACTTCTGTGGAAGAGAAGGCAATTCAATCACGAGAAAATACTTTTTGTTGCTGAAAGGACAAAAAACCCATTTAATTGTCTGAAGTTCAGCAGAGACTAATATCAAACCTTTGAAAAGTGTAAGCTCCCTGCTTTGGCTGTAGCTGGTGGAGGGTGAGGTGCATCTCTCTGTACCTCTGTTGCTCTGTGGTGGCTGGTCCCTTCCATGCTGGGTGACATGGAGCTCCATTCCCCAGCAGCTGTAGTTATTCCTGCCTCTTAAATAGGAGGCGTTTAACTTATGGTATCTCACCATGGCCCGAATTTCCAGTCAAAGCAAGGATGGCCTTGGGTGTGGATCCTCCCCATCCAGAGAACCTGAGCGATGCAGCAGGAGGAGGACAGGAAAAGGTTGGAAGCCGTGCTGCCTTCCAGCTCCATCTCAGCTGTTTGAAGCTTTAAACAATTTGAATAATGATTCTGAAGGGCGGAATAAAAGGTGGCGAGGAGAGCTTGTTGAAACAAATAAGATTTTTCTTTTTTTTCCCCCCTTCTCCACATGAGAGAAGGCAGGCTGCGACTCACAATGAGTGCTGTGAGTCACTGAGACAGAAAAAAACCCACCAAGCCACAGCCTGTTTGCTCGTGCAATGGCTGTGCTGCTGCCCTCCTCCATCCCTTCCCTGTTTTGCTCCCGAGCCCACATGGCAGGCATTATACGCCGATCTATTCTTAAACTGTTTCTGGTTTCCTTGTGGCACCAGCTGCAGGGGAGCACAGTCACGCGAGCAAAGGCAGGATGTTTGGTGGCCCTGCCAGCTGTGCCCAGCCCCACATATTTTGTCTGGCACAAAATAGGGAGGCAGCCTCATCCACCAGATTTCTCAGCTCCTCCCAAAGCGTGTCTGCATTTGCCCCTGGGTGAGGGGAGAAAAAAACAAAACCAAACAACAAACAAACAAAAACGAGGAAGAAAAAGGAAAGAAAAAGAAAGGATCAAAGTGTTAATTGTAAAACATCTTGTGGTGCCAGATGGAAATGAAAGCAGGGTGATCAGTGAGATAATCGATGGAGATGTAACTGAAGTGCATTTTCCTGCAGCTCACTAGGATAAGGAGGAGCCCACAAAGGACATGGGAGATGCAAACAAGCTTTGTTGCCCTGTCATTATTTTTAGGAGCAATATGATACCACTGAGGACTGGGTTAATAACAGATAATTGCTGGCTTTATTCTTGCTTTTCTCTCTTTTTTTCCCCTCCCCACTTCCCTGAATGGTTTTATGGGATATGGACTTAGTAATGTTGTGGCAAAGTGTCATTTCTTGTTTTATTGGAATGACTCAAGTGTGTGCGCTGTGGCGGAGGTCAGGAGCACGTTTATGAAGTTTGCACTGTGGTTAATTAGTAGGAGTAGGCAAGTTTCCTTCTCCCTGTCTCTTTGCTCCTGTGGGGGGACGGAACAAACTCTCCATAAATTTGCCTGGGCCGTGCTGATCTCACACAAGTTTGATCCTGAGATGATGTCCAGTAAATCAGCCTATGGCTTCTCCCCGGCCTCCCTGTTCCTGTGCACTGCTGTGCTCAGGCTCCACAGGCATTGCAAACCTGCCTGTGTGAAGCTTCCAGAAACCCTTGGATTTTGGACTGCACAGGGGTCTGAGCAATCAGCTGCTCTTCTTTCTTTGTACAGGCCACTTGAGTGACATTTGGCAAACACTTTTCTACCTGTGGCCAATTTTCTGTCCTGCTCTGGATTTGCCTTTGTTAGGCTGCATCAAATGCTGCTGGTCCCAGGACAGCCACAGATGTAAAGAACTTCTTTCCATGACTTGTGTCCTGGCTGTTCAGGCCCAATGCAGAGGCAGCTGTTGGGCAAACACAGATCCATGACAGGGCAAGTGAAAAGGAAAAGTGCTTTTGTAGTTGGTGGTACTGCAAAAAAACAGACTTGCTGTTTCTGACAAGTTTAGGTCGCTATTTCAATAAAACCTTGCTCTTATTGTATTAGTTGATATAATTCATTTTTACTTTATGTTTTTATTATCTTAAGTCCAGCTCTTGACTTTATTTTATAGCCTTGATTTAGCTGTCTGACTTCCTGGGACGGCAGAGAGATCCTCAGCTGTCATCGAAGAGCTCTCAGTTGCTCATGGGTCTGTACTTGCTGACTTCATGTGACACTCAGGGGCTGTATTTGCAAGGATCTGCAGCCCTGGTCAGGCAGAAAAGCTCACCCCCAAGCTCATCATGTTCTTTTTGAACTTCCACAGCAATGTTGAAGGACTCCATGAGGAAAGTATGGCCATTGATGGCTCTTGGGTGCTAACAGGGACCCAGAAAAGGAAATATTCAACAGCGAAGCCAATTGAAGTGTTCAGCTGCTTGGAGAAGAATTCAAAATGCTTGAATTTGGTGGAGATGGACAGGAGAAAATAGCAAAATGATCAAGGAGAAACGGGGCTTTCCACAAATTAAAAGAAGAAAGCTCATTAAATTAGAAAAGTTTTCAGTTTTGACCCAGGGATTTTCCCAAGACTTGTGTGCAGAAAAGATGAGGCAGAGAGTTTTATACTTATTTTAAATTATATGACTTGGCCTGAACCTGTATAAGTTAAGGCTGAAAATGAAAAATAATTTTTGTTGTGTTTCAGTGCCCTGCCTCTTTAAGAAATAATCAGAGAACAGATTTTTAAAAAAAGCCTCTGGAAGTACAATTGTTCGGATCTGATCTGGGTTACACCAGTAGAAAATCCAGTGTGCAGTCATAAAATATATTAATACTCATCAAAAGAATATTAGTGAAGAGATTTGCTCTTTCAAATGAGATACATCAAGCAGAAAATTTTACATTGAAGGGGAGGTAGGCACCCAGTTTAACTTTATAGCTATCTGTGTGGGTAAAAAATTTATAGCCATAACATGGGGTTGCAAAATGTGGAGCTGGAGGTCAGGAGTCAATCTCTTATTTCAGCCTGCTCCATAGTCTGATGGTGTTGGACAAAACAGCTGCTAGAGCTCCAGTCAGGCCATGTGGTCGCAGAAATATTTCACGGGGTGGTTGTGATGGGATGTCCAGCCCCAGGTTTGGGTTCCTCATGTTCTTCAGGGCAATGCTGCAGGCAATGAACGTATCAGAAGAACTGAAGTGTTTGAGACTGTGGCTTTGGGAAGGAGCAGAAAAAGCTCATCTGAAGGGATGCAGATGGAGAAAGTGACGTGGAAAAGGCTAGGAGGTGTCTGGACCAGCAGAAAGACAACAAAGCTGAGGCTGGCTTGGCTGTCAGGACTCCTTTCAGATAAACTCCCAGTGGAGCAGAGACACTGTTTGCCTGCTGCAACCCTACAGTTTTCCTCATCCTTTTATGCCACATTTGATTTATAGAGGCACTTAGTGGCCAGATGTGAGGGTGTAAGCATCAGTCATGGGGACGCTAATATAGTCTCTGTTTGCAATGAATGTCCAAGCACTAAGTCTCACTTTCAGAACTGTATATTGTGAATGTGGGTTAAATTAATCAGTAACTGGTCAGCAGAGATGTTCAGAGGAAGCCTAAAAACCAAAAAAGCAACTCATGTTCAAATCATGTTAACAGTGGGTTGGAGCCATCAAAAGGAAGGAAATTAAAATTGAAAGCTATTAGAGATGGGGGACCTGGAAACCCAATATGTCTGAAAGCGACCTTAAGGTGGTGGTGAACAGCAGATGAAATCCAAGTTCTTAATACAATGCCAAAGGCAGGGAACAAAATAGCTGTTTTAGGACCTCCCACCACTCAGCTTCTGTACACGTGATTACAATGGGCACTGACATCTTGGTGCTGGACAAAGATACCAGTGAGCCAGGTTTTAGAGAGCAGGTGATGTTTAAAGAGCTCAGAGGACTGAATCGTGGGGAAAGCAGGGAGGCAGTGCTTATGAAGAAAATTGATGTCAAAGGGACAATTACTGCTGTTGAAAAACACAGGATAAATTACAAACAAAGGAAGAAAAGGAATCATTAAAGGTGAACTTGATGCAGGTTTAAGGAATGAAATTCCTATGGATGCAGATATATAAAAGGACAAAGAGAAATCTTTTGGAGCAGGCAGCAGCATAAACAGTATATGAATTTCAGCTAGTGGCACTCTGAAGCTCAGTCTTAGATCAAAGGTCTAATTTGACTGGTCATTCTGAACAAGGGACCTGATGTGAAATATCAAGCTTTAGGGAAAATTCAGATCACTTCCAGATTGTAATTTCTTGGAGTGTTACAACTCCAGGGTCATCTCTGTTTTGAAAAACAAGAAATGTTGGCATAGAGTGATTATGGGGATGCTGTAATGGCAGATGGGCACCAGAGTGGAACTTCTAACATGGGAAGGCAACGTGGGGTATGGACTACGTGCAGTATTCTGCCTACTCAGCTTATGGTAGGTGGTCCAGGTTTCTTCACTCTCCTGGGCACAGTCGAGTCTCCCAGGAAAAAAAAAAAAGAAAAATTGTTTGTGCCTTTAATAATTGAGCCATCCTTGGTGGCACACGAGGGAGAGCATGCATTTCAAATTACTAGAGAAAAAGAAGTGATTCACAATCTCATCCCAGTTTGTAAACCCACCAAAGTGTCTGAGAGCCTTGAACAGCCTCCAGCACCACAGTGTTTGCCTATCCCAACTTTGTCTCATTATTTTCCTTCCCTTGCACCTCTGTGTGTCTGGAGCCCAGCTGAGAATGAAATGAGCAGCGCCGAAGGACTGTGAGAAAGACGATTTGTGTGGTAAACCCAGCACAGCCAGAAGCAGGAAGTACCAGATTTATCATGGGAAATCCTCTTCTTGTTAGATGTTTCCAGCCTACTTCTCCAGGCTTAAGCTATCTCAGTGCTGCGTGTAGGCCCTGCTTCAACAGGGATGCTCTGCATTTGCCAGACTTGAAATGCATGAAGTTAATTAGCACCCTGTTAAATCAGGGCTCTGTCACTGTGTCAGACAATCCCCATTGACTCGGAGCTGCTTGAAAATTTCCTGTCTCCTGGGATAGCATA
This sequence comes from Cyanoderma ruficeps, assembly GCA_008694505.1. Taxonomy (NCBI): domain Eukaryota; kingdom Metazoa; phylum Chordata; class Aves; order Passeriformes; family Timaliidae; genus Cyanoderma; species Cyanoderma ruficeps. Next base: position 18,012,770 of record VZDJ01001247.1, read on the forward strand.
ATAAAGCTACAGAGGGAGTTTAAGTTACTCAAGATGGAGTTGGATTCCCCATGCTCTGCTCTGGAAATGTCCTTTCTGTTCCACTCCAGCTCTGGCCGTATGTAATACATGTGGCTTTGGGGCTCCAGGCCACGTCCTTAGGACCAGGTCCTCTGCCTGCCTTCACTGTGGCAGCCCTGCACTCAGTCACAACCTCCCTGAGGCTGGCCCTCACTTTTTCCATCACATCCAGACTTAGGAGCCCGTTTTCTTGCTTCTTTGTGCTACTGAGTAGCGCTGAATCAGGGCTGCCTTCAGCCCAGGCTGTGGACAGTACCTGTGTGTGTCCATTTTCTCTGCTACTGTGGACAAAGAGAAGCCCAGCCCTCCCTCCCTGTCTTCTGCTCTGGCTGCCCTCAAAGGTGGGTTGTCACACCTTGGCCCTGGAGATGGACTCAGAGCTCTTAGGAACCTTCTGAATGTGCAGCCACTGGCAATAGGGAGCTGCACAGCTTCCCTGTGCACCACGTGGAGAAGGATGTTTGTCTGTTTTCCCTTTATTCTGCTTCCTGCTGGGTCTTTTTGATGATTATTAAGTAGGAAGAGGTGGTTAGATCACTCCCTGTGTGCTTTCTCTGTTATTCACGATTTGTGTCTCTCCCATCATAGTCCATCCAACTGCCTTTGTGATTCAGGGTACCTGATTTTCTCTGGATGAGCCTCTGTCACTGCTGCACCGGTCTGAGTTGTATGCAAATTAGCACTAATCAAGAGGAATAAGCCAACCAACAGCTAGGACATAGCAGGGTGTCATGAATGATTTATAATTATTTCCTCCTAAAACCACTTGACATTTGCCATTACTTGAAGTCTGTTTGCTGTGCTTGAATCAGGCAGAAACAGATCTCCCGTTGAACATAATGGGGGTCATTCCAGCAAGCAAAACTGTATGTACTGTCTATGGCTACAGTATAATTTTATTGATTTAAAGTGTTTTAAGGAAAGGCATTATTTCAAGCCTGGAGATAAAGGTGGCTCATTGGTGTAATTGCGCAGTAATCTTGTTCAGTGCCCCAAATAACACTGTGATGCGTCCTAATTTATGGACAGTGTGTACATGAAGTGATTAGAGGTCTGGGATGATGAGGCTGCAGTATGGAGGGCATGAATGAGTGGGAGGAGATGGCAGACTCCTAGGCAGAGGCACTTCACAAGGGCAGCCAGCTCCGCTTTGCACTTGGCCGATGTTCTGCTTGTGGCTGCTGCTCGTCACGGGGGAGCAGAGGTCAACAGCAAGGACTGTGAGCCATGAAGCTTGGATGTGAGTCTCTCAGGGGGGTTCACAAAAATTTTGGGGGTCTCTAGAACTGGATTTTTGAGTCAGGCCAAGCTCTTCTGTTAATAACATAGCAGTCTGTTTTCTCTGTGGATGGTGCGTATCTTCTTTGCTGGAGCTGCTTCCTAACAAAATGAAACCAAAGGGAGGCTGAAGGTTGTTGCAGGCATTATGCTAATGACTTGCTTTCTTAAGCTTTGATAATTCTCTATGCAAATTAAGAACTTTAGCAGCATTGCTTCTCAAAGCATCCACTTGGATGCTGGTCTGGAGCCTCTGGGAGCGATGTATTCTATCTTACGGGAGTTAAGCCATGCATCACACTGGCTGTAGGATTCTCATGGCTGTGAGACCCCAAATCTGGGAGAGGGCAACAGAGAAGTCGTGAAGGTCAGTGTTACAGTCTTTTTAGGCCAAGAAATTTCAAACCACATGAGCTGAGTGTAAGGGGACCCAGCACAGCAGGTTGAGGATGCTGAGCAGGAGTAAGCTGGTCTGTGACCCTGAGTTTCCATGCTGTTGTATTTTGCTTTGATACCATAGTGACTATAAAAAAAAAAAAGTGAGAAGTGATAGATTACAGCAGAACTCATGCAAATCTCTCATGTTATTTTAGCAAGTTAATATGTGCCTAGCACATCCCAGTGGGATGCCAGTGGCTTCCATGGAATTTTACTGGAAATGAACTGGGTACCTCTGGTCAGAGAGGGAAGCCTCAGGCTGCTGGCAAACTTTTGCTCCCTCTCTGATTATTTTATTTAGATAAAATGTGTATGTATGTATATACAGTAATTTAAGGCTAAGACTATTGCATTGACTATCATTTTCAAAAGGTTTTGAAAGAAAACAGGAACTTTGTTGCCTTGCAGCCGAGCTAGGGAAGCTGAGCTGAGGTGAATCTTCTCTAACATGACCGTAAAGCTGGCTTGAGAGAATACCCAGGGACTGATTATCATAATTTCATTGTCAAGCTTTCACAGTACAGGTTGGGAGATCTTGAGGGCTCTATTCTGGACTTGTTGCTCTGTAATTCTTTCCTTACCACCTGGCATGGTAGAAGGACAACGCACCTATGAATTTTGGAGCTGTTCCTGAAGAGCTGCTGAGGCCAGCTTTAAGGCACAAGTGAGTTTGGCAAAGTACAACCTGAAATGAGAAAATTTTTTTGTGAAGACAAGAGCAAGGTATGAAAGGAGAAATCAGCTGCATGAAGAGACCTTAAACAGCAACCCTGGAAGGGTGGGAGGAAATGGGTTATTCAGTTTAGGGGAAAAAAAAGAACGGTGAGATATGATACAAACATTCCAATATCTTGAGGTTGCTGTACTGGCAAGAAATAATCTGTCGTGTACTTTCATTAGTGTTCAGACAGTGATCATGGATTCAAATACAATCAGGGAAACCGGTGGAGCTCTTCATCAGGTTGTCATTGCTCAAGTTTCCTCTTCAGCCAGAAGTCTCTTAGCTTCTGGGCTAGGAGGTTTCAAGGTGTCTGTTTGCTATCTGGCACACCATGGGTGAAAAAATAAGGATCCACTCTCTGCCAAGGGACTGGGCAGCAGGTGGTAGGACTTTTTTTTTTTTTTCAGTTGGTACTTTATAGACAGAGAGCTGGCTGAACAAGGAGGCCCTGTGCACTATTGTTGTCTCAGCGCCAAGCATGGACAGAACACGGTGCCAGTTGCCTGGAAGTGACTGTGAAGACACCACACTGCCCTCTGAGATGGCAGTTGCTTGCATCCACCACCCATGTGAAAGAAGGATGATGTGCCTTAATGGAATTTGCCCTGTCCATGGATTCAAACCCCAACCTTATTGGTTGATCCGGGCCACAGGGCCATAACCCTCTCCTAATGAGAACATCCCTGCTGTGAATGACTAGAACCACTGCAGCCTTCTCCTTCTCATTTTCTGTGACTGTGACGAGACAGTAAAAGCAGTCCCCACTTAGGGTTTTGGCTTTATAATGTTTTGGCTTTGGAAGATTTTTGGAATCTCACTAGGCAGGAATAGAAAGAAAAGCCTCTAGAGTGGCATGCAGGGCATATGAAAATGCCCATCAGTTCCTCTCTACTTGGGTGTGTGCTTCAAGGGCAAAGATGGCTGTGGTAAAAGCATAATCGATTATGAGGCCTTAATTGCTTTTGAAATGACCACAATCTTTTTATTACCACAGCAAAACGTGCTTTGGACTCCACTGTGGCCAGTGTTTAGATTGAGGCAGACCACAGGATGAAAAGAGCGTGACCCTGCTACTCAGTTCCCCATGCTCCTGTCTAAAAACAGATAGACAAAAAAAGAAAAAAGAAATTTTCCACATATTCTAGTCTTTGGAGCTCGGTAAGCTGCATCTAGCTGGAGGCTGCAGTGTTTGAGGTCCTGCGTTACTAATTTTGTGGAGCAGAGGATTTGCATTTCCTCACTCCTCCATGCAGTCTGGAGGCAGTTTGCTGGTCATTTTATGTTCTCAGAGAATATTCTTGCCCATTTCTTCAAGAGGAGGGAGCTCTTTAGCCTGTTTTAGAGGCCAGACCAAAGCAAAGCCTTCACATTTCACAGCCAATGTTGAAGACTCCCTCTGGAGATGGAGTCAGTGCCTAGGACATTGCCCACCTGGGTGTTGAGTATCTCCAGGGACAGACCTTTCTTGTGAACCCGTTTCAATGCTGACCACCCTCACAAAAAAACCCCATAAAAGTCTTTGGTTTCTCTTTGGGTTAAATTGAAGAGGGTGAAATGTGGACTCGGGTTTTGGCTCATGTAGCTCTGCGCTGTCTGCATTGCATACCTTGGCTTCTTTTTGTGGAGGCCAAATTGAAAGTGACAGTCTCACACTTCTGTGGCTGATGTTAATGCCTGAAATCTGGCTCCCTGGGACACAGGTTTTGACTTACCTCTGGCATTTCAGGCATCTCACATTCCTTATTCTCCAACATTTTTAGCCTCCACTGGGCCAGTTTCACAGATGGCTCCTTTACAGCAGAGAGAAACTGTTCCTGTTCCTTCTCACCTGAAGCGTGGTCCAGTTGTTTTATGAGGTTACAACAAATCTGCGTGTGGTGGAGGGTGTTTGTGGGCCCTACCCAAGCCTTTCATACTGCCTAGAAAGAATTTTCTCCTTCACTCATTCCCTTTTCCTCTGTCATGCTCTTGGGAATTCAGTGGGACTTGTGACAAGGGAATGGTGAGCAGAGCCTGGCTACAGAGGGCTGCACTTGTGAAATATCTCCATTTTAATCCACATGTTTGTTCCAGCTAGACTATTTTCACAGCTGCTTACGGAGGAAAAAAGGGACACTAACAAATCTTGTGAGAGACCTCTTCAGTGCTTTAGTTTCTCATTTCCAAACATCCTTGTAAAAGAAATCACATCGACTTACTTACACAAATGCCCCAAATAGACTTTTCTGTAAACTGAGGGAGAAAAAAAATATTCAGTCTCTAGCTGGAATTTAATTCAACAAAGGGCTGAACCCTCCCAGTACTGGAGCTGTTCCACATTTGCATCCGTTGAGGATGTGACCCCCAGCCCTCAGCCCTAACTGAACTTTCTCAGTAGTTTTATACAGCAGTAGGACACACAAGTTAAAAAATAAATGAAGATTTCAGTGGGAAGCATTTACAAATCTGTATTGTTTCCTTAGTTTCACTGCAACTCTAATTTTAATCCCAATGATAAAAGCTGTAGTATTACTAAGATATAGTTCTGGGGTTTTTTTTCCCCTTTTCTGGTCTTGGGTGGTCTAGAATGTGCAGTAATTCATGTTCTCAGCTGGGTTTCCACCACATTTCTGATTGACCTGATTACTTTCCCAATGACAGAATCCAAAATTGAAACCACATCAGAACTCACTGGAGTTGGTTCTGTTTTTGATGTTCCTGGAGCTTCTCTGGTGGCTCAGCAGGATATATGTCTTCATGAGGGTTTTTTAACTCCTTTTTTTCTTTTTTTTTCCTCTCTTTTTTTTTTTTTTNTCTTTTTTTTTTTTTTTCCCTTCTCATGGTGGGCTTACATTTGGGACATGAATTATTTAGGGAAGTCCTGAAAAGAGGGTAATAAAGAAGGAAGAGTCCAATAGAGGTGTTATATTTTAGGACTTAGTTCTGGACATTAGCATGTATGTCTTGAGGGAGCTACACAGAGAAAAGGGCTTTATCTGCAGAAAAAAGGATCTCTCGTGACATTTTATGTTGTTGCACTAACCCCTTGTTTCCATCCTCCCCCCAAGCTCTGGAAAGAGAGAACACATACTACACAAATCTAGAACTTCATTTTTTTATCACCTTTGCTGTAAAAGGAAAGACTGGGACAAGCTGAGCTGATTTTATTGTAGTGAAGAGTGCATGTGATGGCATTGGGAAGGTTCCTCTGAAAGCCATGGCGCCTCACTGGGGAGCTTTGTTCGGTTCCTTTTCCTTTCTATCCCAGCTTCTTCCTGGCAGAGCGAAGGAACGGAGCAAAGTGTAAAGGGCCGTTCCCTCACACTGGGACTGGCTCTCCTCCTCTTTCTGTCGCTCCCAATGAGACATGAAGTCATTAGGGCAGTGTGTGATGTGGGGTTGGAGCCAGTCCAACTTACGCCGAGGACTTCCTCGTGCCCCGGCACCCACGTCTTTGAACAGTTAATATCCACATTTGCATGACACGGGTAAGGTTGCACCGAGGGGAACATGTGCCATATTAGGTAGTGTTAATGGTGCTGGTACCTTCTCCGATTTCCTCTGCTCCCTAAAAGAGTTTGGAGGTGGGAAAGCCAAGCTGTGTGCGCTGTGTTTCCATGTGGTCATGGACGGGGAGCCAGAGGACATCTGGTCTGTGCTCAGCTCAGTAGCTCCTCCTAGCAGAAAATCCTCACTCTGAGGTGTATTGTTTTCTGAGCCCTTTTCAGAAGGTGGAAAAAGCGTTTTGCAAAACAATAGGAAGTGGATAGTGTCGTGAAAACACGTTCCAGCTGAGTTTTGGCACCAGCAACACAAAACTTAAAGAATCTTGTCCAACGCTTCATGGCTTTCCAAATGAACATCGCGATGCTGTAAGTCAAATAACATTGTCCAACCCTTTTCATCCTGTTTGTAATTCCACTAGGGACATCATTACCGTAACCAGCTGCTCTGGGATTCTCTAATGAAAACTTTGTTTCTGAATAGAATAATTAAACCTTCATATTCAATTGTCAAACAGCTCGATCTTTGCTCAGTGCATGGATGTGATTAGCCACAGCAAACCATTCTGCAGCTTAAACTCACAATTGCATCTAGTATAAAAATGATTAATTAGGCGACGTGCTGCTTGGGAAGTTTACAAGCAGATCAATGAATAATGTTTAAGTGAAAATTTTATAGAGACGTTACGGGCGCTGCAGGTTTTGTGGAAGCCTTGCTGACGGCTTACGGATGTGTGTGATCATGTTCCATAAAGAAGTTCTACATCATGGACACAGGTTCAGAAGTTGTTCTTGGAAAGGGGAGCCCTGAGGTTTTTTTGAGTTTTCCTTCTGTAATTGTTTTTGACAGAAACTCAGTCCTTTTCCCTCTCTCAAGGCAAAGTTTCTAGTGTGAGCAATATTTTCCCAATTCTGTTAAAAATACGGATTTTGTTGTTGTGTGTTTTCTTCATTTTTGTGCTGAATGGGGATACAAAAGGGAGATTAATACATGATTATGCCTGGGAAAATTACCTGTGAAGTGCAGCTAATCCACTATCAGTATTTGAGACATTAAGAAAAATAATTGATCAATTCAAATGAAGTAATCCCCACCCTTAATTTTATTATGGTTTTCTTTTTGCACATGCAGAGAAATGCATAGTAAAGCACAACTGTATTTTGGTATTACAACTAATTTTATTATGTCATTTTTAAACCTTTCCAGCTTATTTTGAAATGTATATTTCCTGTGCCCATCATCCTTGTGGCTTACTGACTTCTTTTATCAGAGACGAATCAGGGCTTTTAACTGGACTTACAGCTAAATATTATCTTAATTGTTCTCTATAGCTGTTTTGGATAATTACTTTAGAAAAAGTTTTTAATGCTTTTAATTCAACAGGGTGGTCCCTTGTAGTGTAGGAATATCACAGTGGAGCAGTTCTTGAGATGTCTTTGTCACCCTTTGTTTTAGTTCCCATCGGAGTATCGCAGTTTTTTCTCCTTGCAGTAGCAGCTACTCCTCCAGCTCTGGTCATGGAGATTGTTGGGTTTGGTGCTGGGTTTTCTGGGCTCTTTTCCTACAGAAAGCTCAGAAAGGACCTAGGATGGAGGCAAAACTGAATTCTCAAACATTAATTCTGTCTTCTGTGCGTGGTCCACAGATGGCCCTATGCAAAGACTTTTGATTTGCACCTTAGTTGTCTTTGCATTGACAGTTACAGGCTTTCTCTGAAGTTACTTCCAATATATCTTTCTCCCCGTGTGCAGCCTTAAGGAAAAAGACAAATAAACAAAGGCAAGCAAGCACATTTCTATCCTGTACCGTGTGTTGCCAAAAATAGTAGTCAGATGGAAAAGATTTTTCCAGAAGTCTTCTGCTGCATAATCTGTTTCAAATAAAGATAATAAAATAAACAACTGTTTATAAAGAGAATGTGAATGAGCAGGGCTCCCCTGCTGCCTGTTGCGAGGGTGCTCAGTGCAGACGCTGTCTGCGAGAATTCCTGATCCGGCATACAAAGTTCTGGTTTTTATCTCCAAATCCCCTGCTCTGAAGCACTAGGGACAGATTTCAGGGAACCTGTGTTAAATATAGCACCCCAGGAAACTGCCATGCTCTGGTGTGAACAGGGAAGTTTCGTGATGTAGACCCCTGGATCCTCATCTCCATCATCTGCAGGCAAGGTATTCAAGTGGTCCCTCGCTGCCTGTTTGGCTCAGTGGTGGGAAATGTGGACTGGGAGACTTATCAGTTAACTTTGCTAGCAGGCACTGCAGAGCAAACTGTGATTCTTGTAAATACTGATCCAGCCAGAGAGGCGTCACTTTGACAGAGCTGGTGCTCAGTTCCCCTTTGCCATGGATGTTCAGGAGCTCCTGGAGTTAGGAGTATGCTCACTCTGCAGAGCTCTGTGTTTCCCCTCCAACATTGCTGTCGAAGGCTTTGAGAGTTAGCTCTGTTTGGAGATTTCTAGTTCATCTTGCATTGAGTGTGGTGGCCAGAAGTCCATGCAGAGCAGCCTTTCACACCACAATATATTTAAGAAAATTTACCTCTGATCCTGGTCGCATAGCTTGAAAAGCAGAGGAGCAACAAATGAACAAATGCCAGGGCATGTAGGAAGGAAAAAGTGACCCAAACTTGGGATTGATTTTTCTTTCTTTGTTTTTTTTTTTTTTTTTCTGGAAAGATTTGATTCAAATTTTGCTTTGGACCCTTTTCCTATTAAAAATTAAAAAAACTAAACCCTAAACCTAAGTACACAAAGAAAGATTTCCCGTCACAGGAAAAGAGGAGAGCAGACCTACATGGCAAGCACAGGGGAGAAGACTGCCAGAGGTGGAAATTTTCTGGGATCTGCAAGTTGGGTTCAGCTGGTTACGAGTAAGAGGGGCTAGATGTGAATTTTGGATCCCTCTCTAATTTGATTCTTATGGCAGTGATTATATTTATATACAGCCTGCAGACTCCAACCAAGTGTGGTGTCTCCAGGGATGGCACAGCCACACGCAAAAGTGTTCCTACCCCAAATTGTCTGTAGTCTAAGCCAACAACAACTGAGAAGGGAAATGGAAGAAGAGAAAAAGGGGTGGTCACCAGGAAGGTTGGGACATGAGGTTTTGATTCAGGCTCTCCTCCTGCCAGAGAATCTGCCTCGATCTCTGCAAATCTCATCCCTTTTTCACCTTGCCCTTGGCTCTGCTGCCTCTGTGCTGATCCTGCTGCCTGATCTCCAGCCTTTAAGGTTTGGCTGAGATTTGGGGTAACAAGCTCTTGGTGACACCCTGTGACTCCGTGTTATGGGAAAGATGCAGAAGCAGGAGGACAGACAACTGTCTTTTCCCTTGGAAACCCAGAACCTGGGCCCCTTGCCTGGATGGGGGCCTGAAAATGTGAATCTCTTTATAAACTTGGGTTATCCAGTTTATAGTACAATCCCCTGGCAATGTGTCTTTCAATGGTCTTTTTTTCCCCCTCTGTTTATCACAACTTTTCATTATTCATTGTATAATTCTGTTTTATTAGGGTAAGTTTACATGTTATGGGCAGCATAAGGTTGGATAAAACAGAAAGAAAGGGTTGCTTTTTAAAATTAAAATACTACTGCCTGAAACCATGGGTATGGGAAGATCAGTATTTGCAGCTTGTGCCTTTTGCTGGATTTCTTTAAGCCATTAATTTTGGAATTAGGATAGTATTTGCTCTCTCCCCTCCCTCCCTGCCTGCTCACCGCTCCTAAATATTTTATTTATCTGTGGAGTGATTCTGCAAACTGGTTCCCTTCTCACCCATCCACTTTAACTGCACCCAAGGTTTCCTTTTAGGAGCGAGGAAGGGAGTCAGGCTTGACTTTTCCTTTCCCATCCAGCCATTTCTAGGCTTTATTTAATTTTTAGCTGTTTTATTTAAACGTTCATAAACTTGGGGCCTAAGCTGGGCTTAAGAGTGCACCGGGAAAGCGTTAAAAAAACACATCTTGAGCAAGGCTGAGAAGAATTCATGGATGCCAGGGCAATGTGTGTTTGATAAACATATGGACTGGAAGGCAGATAGGAGCAAGGAGGCACTTTGCCTGCATGTAGCTGTATTATTTATGGATGTCTTTGCTGTGCAGCGAGGACCAGGTTCTGTTTAGCTCCTCTCTTTGGGTGGTCCGCCAGAGATTCTGAGTAGCCTTCAGTAGCCTTCAGGCATAATTGCCAGGCATGCTCTTGTATCTGAGATAGCTTAATAAAGCATTACATATCTTACTGCTTCTATATTTTATTACCTAACCCAGTGCATGCGGTCAGCGGGTAATTAAATTCAGCTGTGTTTTTACTCTCTGTTTTAAGGTCGAAGTATGAATTTCTCCACGAATTCTTTGAAACGGACTAATACGATGCATGCATGATAAAGGCAAGGCTAATCAGAGCCAGACTGTTAGTGCAATATAAGGTTGCCCCAGGTGTAATTTATTTTCATATTATTGGTGGTTTTACTGTTGAACATATTAGAAGACGAAGAAGAAATAATAATTCTTTTCTGTGTATGGCCAGAAAGCTACAGGCTGGGTTGAGAAGCTGGGTTTTCTTTTCATTTCTATTTTATGCCACGTTTCAGCTCAACCGCTTGTGCTCAGTACTGAAGTCGATTTCAATTAACCTATTCCTTCATTAACTCACTCTCTAAGTGCAGGAGGATATTGCTAGATTGCTCCGTGCCATTATGAAAGGGATTGTGGTGCAGCCTTTATTAAAAGCAATGTCTGCAGTGGAATGTATGCTGGAAAAAGCTTAAACAAATCTTTTTCTTGGATTTGACCAGCCGGGGCTGGAGTGGCTGCGTGAGCTCCAGGAGGTGGAGTATTTTCACTGGGGGTGAGAGTGGCTTGGGAGCTCAGGGTGGCTGTGGGGTGGAGAGGAGGAAAGGAGCAGCTGGCCCCAGTCTTGTGGCTCAAATCAGGGTTTGGGCAAGACCACTTTGTTTGGGGCTCTGTGGTTGTCATGCCAGGAGTGAAGGTTGGCTGGTGAAAGGGAGAGGCGGATCCAATCCTGCTGCTCCCAGAGGACTGATTACCTGGGCAACATTGCAGGAAGGAAAGTAGATATTTGTAAAATTCTCTGGGAATATCCCAGAGATACAATGGGGTTGCTGTGGGTGTTTTTTCACCCTAGTCAAACCTATTTTACCACTGATGTTCTCTCTCCCTTCAAAACTGGCCTTGCTTATGTCCTTAGACCACCCCATGTGCAATCTTGCTGTTGCTGCAGCATACCAGTTGTCAGTGCCAGAAAATTGTTTCATGAGCAGCAAAAACAGAGACCTAAATTCCTGGAGACCGGTGCCCCAGGGTCAGCACACAAAAGGCATCTCAGGTGCCTGCTGGTGGCTGAGCCTTAGCCTCACTGAGGCTCTCTTTGCTTGGGGATTATTCTTCAAAAACTTACAGGAACTCGAGGTGTGATTCATCTCTGTGTCAGAGGGAAAATTAAGACAAGAAAAACACAACAGCATCATTTTTTTTTTGGTGGGGAGTGATGAACACATTCAGGATGCACTCATCTGACTCAGTTTCTTTAAAACATGCCCAATACCATCTGTCTACATTAAGGGATTAAAAACAGGAGAAGGCATCACAATAGGTATGATGAACCTGGCCTTTCTCCATGGGTCAAGATGTGTTTGAGGTTAACTGCTGGAGTGAAATCCACTGGAGATGATCCCACATGTGTACATAAGGCTACATGGACATCATGGAAGGAAGCTCCAAAAAGCTGCAACTTTTGAGGGGGTGGGCTGGAGTATAAACCCCTGACCAAACATGACGAAGCAAGTCTGCCAGATGAAGTGTTGTGATTTACCACAATGTTGCCCTTGTCCACACCTGCCTAGTGACCCAATGCAATGGATTAAACCCTCCTTTGTTGAAGTTCTACTCCAGAGCTGGGGAAAACTGTCCTGCAAGTAAAGGGCTCCCCCACACCATTTCCAGGACATTGCTTTTGACGTTGTCCTTTCAGACAGGTGGCTTTTGACCCTGGTCAGGGCAGAGGGCTGGACAAAGGGAGGGCACACACAGCTGCTTGTGAATCTGATCACTTGGGCAAAGCTCTGGGGACTGTAATCTGGCTTTGCCCAGGTGAGGTCCAGAAGCAGCAGAAAGTCTGCTTTAACACACAGGAACTCAGGTTGACGCTCGACTTCTGTTTCTGCTTCCCCAGCTGTGAAGCAGTGAAAGAAATGTCCCCCACAGCTGACTTTTGCCTTTGAATTAATGTTTGCAAAATACTGAGAGCTCCCAGGCTGATGGGGTTGCAAACCACACAGCTTGACTCTGCTGTCACTGATTGGAAAGAGCCATGCTGGGTTTGGGATTTAGTCCTATAGAATTAAGATTATTTTATTGTTCTAGGAACGATAGGGTGGTCTGTCTGCTAAATTGCAGTACTCCCTGGGCTGGGCCAGTGCTTTCCCTGCCTGTTTGGGGTCAGGATTTGGCCCTTTCTGGTTTCATGTTTTCCTACTGAACTCATGAACCTGTATCAAATGTCGAAGCAACAAGAACTTGATGGTGATCCTCTGCCAGCAAGAAAGGGCTTCCCAAAAATCAGAGCTTTCCTTCCACTGAACTCAATCCCTTTGTCCCCCTCTTTCCTTGTTATCTCCCCCATCTCATCTCCGTCAACCCAACAGAAAACCAACCCCTGAAGCTGGTGAGCCCAAGAACTGCCTGGGATCCAGGAAAGCTTGATAGTGTGCAGATGCTGTTCAGTCTCTAGGCAATATTTACTTTTCAGATGGACCTTAAGTAAGCATGAGGCCAGGAGACACTGGAGGGTTTCTCAACTTGATGAAACGGTCATCACCTCTCCAGCTGGAGGTGGGAAGCCCTTCCCTAAATTTTCTCACCCTCCTTGGCCTTGCTTGGGGAGCGGGTGGAGCTGGACCAGCACCCCTGTTCCCTGACCCCTGACTCACTCAGTGACCTGGGTGGGGAGGAGAAAAAAAATCTGCTTCTCCTCTCCAGCCCTCCCCCCCCGCCCCAAACAGAGTCTGGGATTTCTTCAGGCACTGTGAGACTGGGATTAACTTTTCTCCATCTCCTCTTCAGCCTGTGTCCCACAGGCAATGCAGAGGGCATGGAAATGCCTGCCTGCTGCTGGAGTGAGCAGAGGGGGATGCCCTCCCTGTGGAGGGCATCAAGGGAATGTGTTTGTGGGGATGAGGAACCAAAGGGCTGCCTCAGCCTGTGCTTCCCAGGCATGGCTCCGGGGATGTGCCCAGCCCTTGCCGTGCAAAGGCATGTCCCGGGGCCCCGGCGAGCTCTTGGGGGATTTGAGGTTTTCTCCAAGCCCATCTCTGATGTTGGGATCTGACTGGAACACATGCGGCAGGCTAATCGCGTGCATCTGTGCCTTTTAAAAGCGCGGTCGCCTGCTGATTGGGTTTAATTCTTTATCTTATTCTTGCTAATCCGTTTTCCAATCTGGTTCCCATTTGGAGACAAATTCCCCCAAACCCCAGCCACTGGTGGGATGGATGTGTGGCAGCAGAGGCAAGGGGGGGAGAGAGCAGAGCGATGCTGTCTGTGGGGCAGTTACAGGCCGAGGAGAGGGGACACTGCCCTGTCAGATGCTGGATAACAAAACTCCACTCGACTGGTGCCACAAATACGGAACAGCCTCGTAACTGTCTCCGCTTGGGATCCCACCTCCCGCAGGCTGCTATTGCCACGAAAACGTGACAGCAGTGCTCTGCCAAGCATCCAAGGAGTAACGGCCTGAGGATTTTATTTTGTGGAAAGATTCCCTTCAAACACACCCTGGAGCTGGCCTGGTGGTCCGGCAGCAGTGGAACAACCTGGACCGCTGTGGGTTTTACAGCTGGTAGGTGGCAGTGCCCCTCAGTTTGCTGTAGGGCTGTGCTGCCCCCTTGGCAGCAGCCGGTGCTTCTCAGCCAGGGAAAGATGTGCTGTTCTCCTTCCTCCCTTTGCTCTCTTTCCTTGCCCTGGCCTCCAGTGTTTTCATGCTCAGAAGCTGCCAGAAAGGGGGAAAAGGGAATTTTTTTTTTCCTCTGTGGTCTTGGGGCTGGGAAACCCTGGCCCTGCCACTCCTCTGGCCTTTGAAAAAATCATTAACTGTTGCACCTCTCTTTCTCCTCCTTTTTCCTCTTGGTTAACCTCTATTCCACCTCAAATCTCTGCTTTACTGCTGCAGATTCTGGTCCTCCTCAACTGCAAGTTTTCTGGGGGCAGAAGCCCCGGTGATGTGCTTCTGTCATGGAATATTTCTCAGGATTCACAGCGCTGCTTTTCCCTAGGGAAAAGTGGGTGTTGTTCATGTGATGGACTTAGCACCAGGTGAAATCTGTCATACCAGGTGTGTTTTGGTACGAGCTGATCGTGAGTCCCTGTGCCTCCAGATCTTCAGCTTGTCCTGCTACTTTGATCAAAACCCAGTTTTCTATGCTTTTAACCCAGATGTATAAGCTCCAGGGCTGTTTTCTAGTACAGATCAAACCCAACCAACAGATAAAGCCCTTTGAATTTCTCAGCATTAGAAATCAGCAGCAAAACTTTAGATCCACAAAGGAAAAAAAAAATAATCCAATTGTGCAATCAAGGAATTGATGCCTGGTATAGAGTATTTCAGGAGCTGTGTTTTCCCGCTTTGTGCCCAAGTATGGCTCTGTTCTCCCAGCATCCCTAGCCACCCATGGTGTAAGAACCAGATTCTTTTGTCTTGAAAAATACACCCCCCTGTAAGAATTTCTTGCAATTTGCAGAAAGATAGAAGGGTTGGCAAGTAACAGGAAAGTACAGGATAGATGGTTGGAAAGCAACAGGAAAGTACAGGAGGCAAATGAGAAATGGCTGATTTATTCTGCTGTAATAAAGGTCCAGAAGATGTGACTCTTGTTCCCAGATTTATCACTGGTTTGCTCTGTGGCCTTGAACGAGCCATTTCACTTCCTTCTGTCTCTGCTTCTCCTCCTGCTCTTTGGCCCTCGAGCTTATGAGCTCTCCAAGGCGAGTGGGCTCTGCCTTGTTCAACAGGACCAGCTCCCACAGCCCTAAATTCCTGTTTGGGAGTTGTTGGGACCAACATGCTGGTACAGCAACTCATATGCAGAGAGCTGGGACCCTCAGGAGCTAGGTAATAAATAAGGGATTAAAAAAAAAAATCAGAAATGTAGCTAAAACAAAGGAATGGAAGGAAATAACCATTTCAGAGCTCTCAGGAGGCTAACAGAAAAACTAGCAAGCTTATATTTTTTTTCTTGATCCTGCAGCATTAGCAAAATTGTGGGATCGATGGGTGATGAGTTTGAAAGGACTGTGTATTTTTAATCTGTTTCCAAGTGTATGTGTGTGCACATGCATAAAATCCACAGTGTGTTTTATGGGCCGGCCAAAAAGCACATGAGTGAACCGGCACCTGATGCGGCCGTCGAAAGAACCCGTCACCCAGCCCAGGAAAAAAATTATGGCTGTGGCTCTAACCATTTTTTATCATTTCCATCTCTATTGACTGACATGTATTTTCTTCCTTCCCTGACCCAGAACGCCAGGACTCTGAAACTACTGAAATGTTTGCACAATCTTGAAGCATTTATTTAAAAGTTGCTTTTCCCTGAAGGGTAGGTACTACAGCCAGATTCAAAGTCAGATCAAAAAAACCAAACAAATACTATCTTTACAAGCCCTTCATATCGGTATGTACCAAAGGACCTATCGGCTTCCTTTTCTTTTTGGCATGCTGACAACAGCCCAGTGCCTCAGGCAGAGAGCTGGAGTACGTGTTTACAACCCTTTCAAATTCACAGGCCAAACAGGAAAAGAAGGAAAATGTCAAAAATTACAAATAAAACAGTTGATCTTCAAAAGCAACGAGGCCTGCAAATGAATAATTTTTAGGCATGCTGTATCGGATTTCTTAAATATTTGTCACAGCTGTGAGTTGCATAGTGCAGTGTTTGTTAACCTTAGAACTTGTCTTAAGTGCTCTCACGAATAAATTTATTTATACTGAAAAATCCAAGTGTCTTAATAACTAAAACGTTTTTCAGAAGAGCTTTTCCTCTTTTTTTTTTTTTAAATGCTGCGTCAGAGAATCCTTCCCCATGTGCTCGACATATTGCAGCTTTCCTTCAGCCGAGAGCAGGAGTGATGGTAGAGATAATGAGGAAAAAACCAAAACTATGGGGAAGCAAGAGGTGGAAAAATGATGGGGCTTACCCATTTCTTGGGCTTTTGGCATGGACCCATTGTTATATGATGTCCTTTGGCTTGCAGGTACATCATGGCTTTGGATGTTTTGATTTTCTAAACCTTTCTGGTCTTCGTGGAGATTGTCCGAGGAACTGAGGAGGGTTTGCAGTGGGAATGGTCTTGCATACATTTAGAGACACCTGAGTTGGAGGTACCTGGTTGTGGACAGTTTAGATTTCCCCTGCAGTCAGTGGGGAAAGACTGCATCTCCACAGGGTGATCCTTCTTATTCGAAGTCCTGAAGTTGCTCTGAGGAACATGTTTTTCCCCTCTGGCTGTTGTGGGATCCCAAATTACTAGTTTGGATTAGACACCTCTGGAGTCACTGGAGATGAATCCCACTTTTCCCATTTTGTTGGGGAAAATGATGAAAAGCAGATGGTTCTCAGTCCAAGTGCTTGGTCAGGTACTGAGGAGGCAGTGTGTGTGAGTGCCTTGGGTTTACCCCAACCTCCCCTGAGACTGACTGCAGTGATATTATTTGGCAATCTGCTCTGTGCAAAAGAGAGCACTGATGCTTTTCTGCTCAGCCTGGGCAGGCAGATGTGATTTGAACAAGCCACATTTTAGCTCCAAGTTTTGTCATTTTGAAGGAAGAAAGAAAATGTTACAGCCTCCACAGCCTATCAGATAAGGTTTGGAAAACCAGCATAGCTCGTTTGCCCAAGGAACTGTGGAAAGAGGCTGAAAGCAGAGTACAAATAGTACCTGTCAGAATAGCTGGGGAGGAGGTGGAGTGGTCATCACTGGTAGTCTTCAAGAATTAAATAAGTGCTCCCCTCCTGCCCACATCCCCATGCTTTTTGATACTGAAATGTGTCCTAAAGTATCTTCTCATTTGTACTCTGTGGATCTGTAGATCTTGGTGTGTCCTACAGATGGCAATTTCAGGTCCAGCTAAAGGGTGCAATTCCAAAGAGGGATCACCATCAGTCATTTGCTGCTGTGGTCTAGCCCAGCTGCCAGTTTATCTGTGCTAGCCAGCATGGTATTGATTAAGAAATCCCTACTGTGATGCACAGAGTAAAAAGAGATGTATTTAAAACCACTCTTTTGGCAGTACTTGCAAACTTTCTTGTTTTGTTTTGTTGAGAAAAGCAATCCAATGTGAATAATCTTTTCCTGTAGATGCGTAGAAAACCTTTAATCAAATACAAATTAGTCCTAGGCATGAGAAATAAATGTTTGATGAAAACCTATCTTAGTCATGGCACATAAATAGCTCTTCACAGTCAATAAATAACCTTGCATCATTATGAAAGGAAGTGATCATTAAAAATATAATTTGGAGAGCAATATTTTACCTCCTAGTTGTCACAAGGCCCCCTGCCCCCCCCTTTCTGCACACAGTTCTGGACGGGGTTAATCCCCAAATGACTTGCACCACTCTAAATCAGGAGTAACAAACCCTGACTTCAAGCAAAGGTTCCTGGTATAAAACTCAGGAGGATCTAATCCTGTTGCCTGAGAAAAAAACGAAAATGTCTTAGGAAAATACAACTGCAGAGAGGAAAAAAAAAGCAAAATACTTCAAACTTCTAAAGTAATATTTCTTTTCAGCTTCACCTGTGCTTTTAGTCCTCTAAATCAGTAAGCTGTTATAAAGGAAAATTATATGTTCTACTCTCCTGATGAATTGTGTACTGAGATTTTGCATTAGTAACCACGAGCATTTACACTTTCCTAAGATTAAAGGCAGTTTTCCAAAGCTGTGTCTCCTTATTAATTAGTGTCTGATGAAGACAGATTGCAGAAATAGTGGTTAGAAAATGGAGCTAACTTTTAAGACTAAATTAATCTCAGTTTTAATGGATTTTAGTATGATTTACAGGTTTTGTACATTTTCTGGTAAATCTCCAATAGAAATGAAAGTGGGTACAAGCATAAAAAAAGAAGGCTGAGTAAACACGGTGAGAGCAGATCCTTAAGAATGGCAGATCCATAATAATCTGCTAGGATGGCCTCCTAAATCTTTTCAAGTGCACAATGGGGCCAGAGGTTTTGAGGTTCAGGTCTTCAGCCCAGCACCACTTGGAGAGGGTCTGTTCCACTTCCAGGGCAGTCCCGGCTGGTACCAGTATGGACCAACCTCCTTCACAGCAACATCCTCCAAGAAGATGGGAACAGGACCATGGCCAAATAGGGGTATCCCCAGGGATATCTTTATAAGGGGAAATTTCTTCCTAACCAGTAACTGTTTCAGGGGGTTTGCTGCCGTACCCCTTGGAAATGGATCTGGAGCAATTGAGTGGAATGTCTGGGCCTGGGAGAAAGTGAAAACTGAGTTAACAGCAGTATGACCCCACTGCTGTGTCTTGAATAGAGGCCATGAATTTTTTGTCAGAGTTCTCCTAAAATCAGCAGCTGTTTTATTTTCTAGCATTTAATTTTTATATTGTGCTGTCAGGCATCATGTGGCGTTGAAAGCAGTGGTAGCAAAGCATGAGGGAGAGTTGGCTTTGGGGGAAAACCTGTTCTTGTACAACTAGTTAACATGTGTTTCCATAAATCTGCAAATCTACTTCAGTGGGCTTTGAACATAATCTGGGCCTAGTAAAATGCAGTCAATTATACATCTATTTTAATAGTAAACCAAGTTTCAGAATGCTTGTATTGTTACATAAGTGCTTATAATTCTTCAACTTCTATCATATTTCCTTGGCACCTCATTTGAATTTACATGTATCTGAGGTCATATCTGGAATGGAGGTTCTGCTTTTGGTTAACTTTGGAGCATAGATCAGCTATCATGAGTTTAATGGAAACATTGTCATTTTAGTGGCTTGCAACAAAAAGGTCAGTGACAGTTCCCTTCTGCCAGTGCTGGCCTGTTGTGTCATAACATACCATGGAACAACTGCCACTGCAGATAAGCTTCTCTGTTACCCTAAATCAGTGAGATTTCATGGGTCTGTGCCGTGGTGGTCTTGTTTTTTCTCCTTGAGAGTCTGCCCCGGCAGGGATGGGCAGGTGGAGTTTGCTTGTAGATGAAAGAAAAAGCAGGTGAAATTGCAATAAGGAGTGAGATCAGAAATGTGCGCCAGCTTTGGGGTAGCCAAATTCACGAGCTGTTTTCCACTTAGAATTTTGACACTTTTCTAGTTCTATCAGAATCTGCTGTTTTTTATTTTTAGCGAGATCAATCTGTATTGGGACAGTGGGTAAAGTCAACTCCAAACATCCCCAGAGGTGATGGCTGGAAGCATGATTTTCAGTCCATGCTTTTCCAGCCTCTGGAACTTCCGGTGATTGTGTAGACAGCACAAACTGCAAATAAGGGCTCCAAACTGCACTCTATTTCCAGCTCTGGAAACACTCTAAAAGGCAAGTAAAGGCAAATAGCTCTGGTCTTTTCCTTCACCTTGATTGATTTAATGTTGCTGCCAGAGGAAAAAAAGCAAGCTTTTTTTTTTATTTTTTAATTTATTAAAATAAAATCTCCGTTAAATAATTTTAGAGTTCTGAGATAACAAACAGCAAGACAAAGATCACAGCTGAAGGCTTTTATAGCATCAGAATTGTTGGTCATTGTCTTTGAGCTTTGTATAAATAAATGATTGATGCCTCAAAACAAGACCCTTGAAGGTGTTTTTATAAGGCCACAAATGTGTCAAGCAGACTTATTAGATGTGAAGGGATTGATTATTTGTACAAAGTGAAATGAACATGTGCAATAATATTGTAAAATGTTTATTAGTCTAGAGTGTGCTGAATTTTCCTAAAATATATCAGGTTCTCAGTTTGCACTTAATGTAGTGTTAGGTATGACGCCATATCCTTCCTAGGCTATTTTCAGTGAGCGTTATGCTTTTTGCAGAGTAAATCATGGGTTTGTGTCCTTTATAACAAGGGTATTATCAAACGTGAGGCAACGCTACCTGTCTAGAAATCCAGTGTGAAGGAAAACATGCACTGATCAAAGGGTGGTGGATCAGATCGTGTCTATTGAGCAAATCTTTGCAGAGCAAGTGGGATGCAAAGCCCTGGGAATGCTGGAGGCTTTTGATGGAGGTGGGCCCCAAAGGATGGGCTCCCTTGCTGGTAACTCTGTCCCCACATGGCTCCAGCATCACACATGACATTTCCAGTCAAAAGAGGAGATTCTGCCCAGTGATGTTTTTGAGGTGAGCAGAGCTATAAAGGGACGTTTAATTACACACTTTTGAGTCCCCTCCTTCACACTTGTGCTCTGCTATCAAGGCTTGATCTGTTAGCAGAGGGTAAGAACAGCAATGCAATGGCCTTGTCCAACCAGCTCCCCACTATCCTACAGTCCCTCTTTCTCCATGTCTGCAGGGATGATGGGGCACCTGCATGTTTTCTATAGTTAGGAATTAATCTCTGAGGACTTGATTTCAATACTCTGTGATGGTCTGGGACTCTCTGTGTCACGTTTGAACTAGAGCTCTTGTGAGAGCATGGCATGTGGGGCCTTGGTGGTCTGTTGCACCATTCTTTGGATGGATAAATTTTTCTGGGTTTTATTGTCTCCCTTTCCAATCAGGATATTGCCTCTGCAGTTGAGTTTTCATTGTTTCAGTGCTCTGTCCCCTGACTCTTTTAGGTTTTTAATGACACACTTGTGGGGGGATGGCAGGTTAAGTCATGCAGATCCATTTTGTCTTTTCTTCAGAGATATACCCAGTTAATGGGTTTCAACAGGACAGGACCTGTCAGCCCTCCTTCAGGAAGGACGTTTAGGGAGTCTTTGCTAACAGAAAACCTGAAACAGAGCTTCCCACATTAATGGCCTAAAACCTAGCCCAGATTTGGGGTTTTCTAAGGAAGCCCTTCTGCAGACCATCACTGCACCAGTGGGATTAGCTTTCGAGGTGAGTGATGCCTGTACTACTTTTTTCTTTCCTTACTGTCCCCTGCTCAAGGATACAGCTTAGAGGTGCTGTTGGTTGCAGAAACTTTTACATGAAAGTCTAGCACAAGTGTTATCCTTTTAGGTTTTTTTTGAGACGTGGTTTTGAGAAGACGTCTTGAAAATTCCTTGAGGAACTCTATGGAAGGCATCCACTTAGAACTCATATACTTACACAAATTTTAGTGCATTTCAGATAATTCTCATAAGGTTGGCTTTTGGTTCTGTCAGTTCAAAGAACTGGTTGGATTTAACAAAGAAATTAGGGGATCACACCTAGGGAATAAAGCTTGCTGTGAAATGTTTTCTGTGAAAGCCAGAACCAGGCGAAAATCACTTAGTTTCAGGTTTCATTACAAATTTGAAAACCATATCTCAGGTTCACTGAAAGGTTGGTTAAGGGTCATGCTGCAGGGTCTGGTTTGGAATGAATGTGGCTGATTTATGTCGTTTGCAGCAGAACTTGGTTTTGTTCATTACTTTGACCCAGGTTCAGGGGTCTGCTCCTCTAAGCTCTCCTTGTGTCTTGAAGTCAATGGGAATTCCCTCCACAGAGGCTTTGGAGGACCCATCTCCATGAGAAACTCAAGTTTTTGATTTCTTTAAATGCCAGCTTTATTTCAACCCCTCACCACCTCCTCTGGTGGAAGTCAGCCTGATTCCATGTTTGCCAGATGAACTGCTCTGTTGCCCCCAGGTGCAGATCCAACCTGAACTGCAAAACCCAGGAGTCAAGTAATCTAAGCAGAAGTTTGCACAAATTCACCTATGCTGAAATCCCTGACTCACACACAGCCTGCTAGAGGTACCCACTGCCATTCTGCAGGCAGTCAGACCCACAGGTTAAAAGCTGGACCAGTGTGCCTTTGGTTGAATATTAGCCACATCTTTGACTAATGAGCATCTGGTTCCCCTTACCATTGAGAATATCCATGTAACTCACAGACAAGGTCTAGCAGACCTGGCTGTTGGTGCTGAGGGATCAGTCACTTCATTTCCATTCCCCAGGGCTTGCTGATCTTTCCCACTCACGCTTCCAGGCAGTTCTTCATGTCCGTGTACTGGAAAGGCAAGCAAAGAGTGAGAAGAAGACTGAATATCTTTACACCCCAGAAACATCAATTGGAGCCTCATCACCAACTGGAGCCTTTTTGTCTTGCTCTTCCCTAGTTATTAATCACTTGCAGATGCTCCCACAGCAGCATTCCTGTGGGAGACTATCGACGTCAGTGTGGATTCCTTGCCTCAGTGTTACCAGAGTAAGAAAAAAAGCTGCCCTGAAGTTCTGATTAGTCCCTCAAAAGCAAGAACATTTACTCATGTGGCAAACCTGGAAGGCTAGGCTAGCAATTTGCCTTTGAGAAGCTGCAGCAATGCTGAGCATTCATCTTGAAACCAGAGACTGGGCTCGCTGAACTTGGTGCCTGAGCTGGGATCTGTAAACATTAGACTGGAAATTAACCTGGAAAGCTGATTGGTTTGCCCAGCCCACAGGGCAAAACTGGATTGCTTCACTTGATTTCTGCTTTTACCTCTCTGGGAAAGTCTGCTTCCCAGTGGTGTAGATAAGACACAAACTGGTCAGAAACTTCTCAGCATTGGCTGGGATATCTGTGTGTTCTCTTGGCTGAAAGGTGCACCCCAAAGATCAGATTATGACCATGACAATTACGAAATATTGTCACACAGATGGGATCTGTAGGAAGTTCAAACAGACAGAAAAGTCTTGTCCTGTGGGGCTGAGGTGAACCCTGTGACACACAGTCAGTGGTACCTGCCACAGGGCTCAGTGGAACCTTGGCTCCTGGTGACTACCTGTGAGATAACTTTGTGCATATGTGTTCTGGCCACAGGCAAACATGAGACAATTCAGCTTAGCTGAACCTACTTCTTAAACTTAGCTTAAACCTCCTTCTGGGAGGGTTAAATTAATCCAAATTACCTCATGTTTGCTGCAGGCTGGGAACACACACAGGCTGTTGCTGTGGTGGTTCACATAATGTCAGGTTGGTTGTGCTAGGTAGTGCCAAAGACCTCTCTAACATGGTAACTCAGACACTGGTGGTGGTCAACAGGGCACTCCAGAGAAAAACTGCAGCAACAGGGGAAGCGCCTGTGACATTTTTCTGGTCTCACTCTTTTGACCTTCAGCATTTTAAAGCTCAAACACACAGCAGACAAAGGTTGTGTTTTGTGTTTGAAGGAGTGGGATTTTTTCTCTGAGGAGTTTGGCTGGTCACTTTTTGAACCCACATACATTTTGCAGCATCCCATGCAAGGAATTCTTTAGCTCCACCAAGAGCTCTGGGAAGAGCTGTTTGCTTTCATTTCTTCTCAGTCTGCTCTTTGTTGTTTGCTCCACTGTTTCCCAGGATGTGCTGGAAAGGAGAGTAAACAACTCATCTCTACTCATTGTGGCCAAATCCCACTGATCTCTGTCACATTCCATTTCAGTCACATCTTCTAATTTGAGAAATGCATCTATTGAATCATGCCTCATGCAGCAGCCATTCAAGGCCTTGGATCTTGCTTGTCATCTTGTTGGTCTGAATGTGGATGCATGTGAAAGTCATGTGAGTCCTGATTTTTATACGGGTCTCTTTCCACTCATAACTTTGAAAAACAAATCACGTGAAGAAAAAGCAGTCTGTAATAAGTCTATACTATTATATAAAGACATCTAAGCCCACCAGAATCTGGTTGGTTTCATGCTGATGCCCTCCCCACCTCTTTCTTTTCTCATGAGTCAGAACACCGTCAGCGATGTTCCTTAATACTGATATCTTCCTTTCCCCATGTATCTGAGCCTCTGGAAAGAAGGATGGGGTGACAAAATGTGGTATTAAAAAGTTGTCTACAAGGTTAATGGAGGAAAGGGATTGTTTGCTCTTTTAGAAAACGTGCTTGGTTTCTGCCTTTTGCCAGAGGTTAATTTGCTTAAAAGGCTTGGACTATTTGGCACATGAAGGTTCCAGGGTGGGGTGGGGAAGATGTTCAGGATGTCTGTGCCGTGTTATTGAGACACACTGAGCAGTAACCCAACGCCCAACCTCTGTGTGGCCTTTCTGTTTTACATGCTATGGACAAGTACATTACTGTTTTAACAGTCGACTTCCTGTGAAAGGGAAAGCTGGATTTTTATTGATCTTGTGCTGTTTCAAATCCACCTACTCTCAGCTGCATGGTGTTCACTTGGAAAGCATCTGACGGGATGTTCCTGGAAAAACCTCACTCTGTGGAACAATACAATGCTTCTTTGTTTGTCGTCTTCTCACTGAGGCCAGTCAACCCTATTGAATGAACCTCAGATGTTTTGATTTGTTCTTTGGTGAAAGTTTATATGACTTAAGCTATCTTTTTAGCCTTCCCGCCTTCCCCTTTGGGTTTCTTCTAAAGAACAAAGCCATTTGAATTAAATTGCTCTGTATTGGGATTTCAAACATTAATGAATGTTGTTTCAAAGTGTTATCTCATTATTTCATGTATATGAAATGACAACTGGCCACCATTCTTGTGCCAGTAGAAGAATCTCTGTGGCTTTGGGATTGTTTGCTATTTCTTTAAACAGATCGGCACTTTGAAAAGGTCATTTGTTTCCATACATTTCCTATTATAAAAGCAAAAATAATGAACAGCTAGAAGGCCAACATAAAGCAGCTGTATTGTATGTGCTGGGAGATGCAATGTGTAGTCTAGCTATTGAAACAGTAGACTGAGGATTATTAAAAAAAAACAACCCTTGCTACTATTTTTGAGACCCACAGGTGTTGCAGTTGTTTAATTTATGTAGGTAAGAAGCCAAATTCTTTGCACTGGAGAACCTCCACTTCTCTGGAATCACAGAGATGAAGATGGCCTTCTGACATGGTGCATTAAAAACCTTCATTTAAATAATGTGTCCCTAGGCAAAACCTTAAAGGGAGCCTTTCAGGCTTCCTCTGAAATCAGTGTGCAAAGGCTGTATGTAAAAGCAGATGTTTGCAGTATATATATTTCCAGAGGAGTTCAATGGCAACAAATGTTATGTTAAAAAAAGGATTTTTTTCTCAAAAAAAAAAATTAATTTTTCAATTTTTTTATTTTGTTAATAGAAGAAGCTGTTGAGTGGCATTCATGGTAATGGATGACGATGGTCAAGTCAGGTCCTGTATTGACAATAATCCCTAGTCCCCATGTCTTTGAGAACTGTTTCTATAGGTACAAATGAATCAGTATAAAGGAAACCAGTATAATACATCAACTCTGGGTGGGAGATTACTTCATTTAACTTCCACCTTCCTTTCTTTGAGGTCCTATTAAGCTAAATAATGGTAGTCTCTAAAATGAAGGAATGATTGTAGTGTGGCTGCAAACCAATTATATCATTCTGGACATGCTCTCCAGCACTCTTTGTTCCATGTATATGTACATGTATGTGTGTCTTGTCTCTCTTGGCTGGGATTCCAGTTCTCTTGAAACTGCTGTTTAATGTGCACCAGTTAATTGTGAGAGTCGTTCGTTTTCAGAATTGTTGCTTTTATTCTTTCCCCCACGCCCCCACCCCTTCACTGCTGGTTGCATTTTGTGTCACAAAAGGTTTTCTGAAGAGCTCTGCTCTGGTTGTTGAGTTTAGAACTGCAACTTGCATTTTGATCCTCCATCAAAATCCCTGTTCTCTTCATCTGAAAATGTGGGGGAAAAGATAGATGAGAAAGATGTTTTGATGAATGTGTGCCTTACTTCAATTGCCTCTCTGGGAAAGTCATGGGTGAAAGGGATATCCGAGGTCAGGCCTGGGAGGGACAGCATGAAAAGATACTTCACACCAAAGCCAACTATTGATTTCTTGCATGAGAGAGGGCAGGTTGGTGAGACCCATCATATCAGGTCATGACCCATTTAGTCCTTTCTTTGACTGAGACAATAATAGAGGTAAAGTTCAAAAATCCATAGCAGGTAGTTTTGAATCAAGACATGAGAGAAATAATTTTTGTACTCACATACAATAAATATTTCATTATAGAAGACTGAAGGGACTGTATATGTCATGGAGGAGCTACTTAAAATTTCCATCAGATGTCATAATTTCTCATATCTACTGTGACTCTTGAATCAGGTGATGTCATGGCAGAGGAAGTCCCATGGGTCAGTGGAGTAAGGAGGCAAGAAATAAAACACTTTGTAAATTTGCATATTAATCAACTGCCCTTCTTTTAGGATGTGATGGAAGAAAGGAAACACAAAGTCAGCACGTCTTTTTCCTTGTTCTGTGAAGTGGCTGCCTGTGAAAATTTGAGGTGGGGAAAGCCAGGGAAAAATGGATCCCCACCAAAAAACTTGCAAACTCTTCTATAAAGTCTGTGTGTCATTCCTGCTATTTAGAGATTTAGATGAAATAAATCTATTTCTGTCCATTTGTGAAACATGAAATAGTCCCAGGATTATGCCATTTCTAGCCATTTAAATGCAAAAAATATATAGAACAGATCAAATGAAACCAGTGGGTCTGTGTAAATCATTAGAGGTTTAGTGCACTAAGACCAAAATGAGAAAAAAATTATCCAAATAAGTGTACTGTGACGCCCACGATCAAATGTGATCAAATACAAAAATGGGGCTATTTAACATGGAGTTTGGCTCCTTGCTTGCTTTACACTACCATCGATTATTTTGTCTTGCACAAAATCCCGAGATTATGTATGTATGTTGCTTTTCATGAAAATTCCACTTAGAAGTATTTGCTAAGGATTGCCAGGTGACTTATAGATATTTTTAAAAACCCCATAAACTGTTATGGAAGCCAAGAAATTTTGTAGAATCACAGTTTAGAGCTGACTTTTTAAAGGCTTTGTAATGGTCTGTGCCTCATGGTACTCGTGTTCATCACCACATTACCGCACATATTAATAATCTCTTGGCTCCTTATAAAAAGCTTCTAAGTGTAACCTTTGCAGGAAGTGAGATAGACATGTCTGTGTATCTGTCTGTTTTATAACGGGAATGTTCCTGTAGCTGTGATGATATAAAAATATATTAGAGTTAAAGCCACCCTTTTGTAGTTTATGGTATTATATTATGGGAGAAGTGAGATTGTCACTGAGATAAAGTGGGAGCTTACATTTAAACCTCTGTTTTGGTTCATTAAAAACTTGAGTTTCAAATGGTCTGTGGAGACCATATTTTTGTCTAATATATCTATATATATTTCTTTTAACATCTAAGATGATCCCATGTCCAGACATTCCTCTGGGCACATGGAGGGTTAGGTCAGTTATTTGTAGCCTTGTCATTTGGGAAAAATCTAGTGGCAAAGGTAATTTCAGGATGGTGAACATCCACTGTTTCAAAGTTATTGCTGTGAGTGTCTGTAGGCACTTCAGTCTGCTGGACTAGAACGCACAGGTCTCTCTTCCTTTCTCACATCTCCTTGCCATTGGAGGTTATTCTCCTTTTGTATGTATGAAGATGCACTTTATGCGCTCAACCTTCCAGTCTTTAATTAATACCAGAACATTTTGCATTCGTCAGCTGTTTAGGTGGGACTTTTCCTGATCATCTGCAGCCAGCTCCTTGGCCAAGCAGATTGGTGATCTTTTAGTTTCTGAAGCAGCCAGGATTGATTGTTTTTATAGCTTGTTTTTAACTGTCTAAATTTGCTGCAAAATTGTAGTGACAGTAGAGTGCTCTGGGACAGTTTAACAGGTCACGAAGAGATTACAATATCTCCATGTTTACTCTTGGCTAGTTGTCATCAAAGCCTTCTGCAAATGATTGCAGATTGTGCTGGGACAACTTCAGTCTCATCATCCTCATGGTCCTGTACCTACCTTACTTTCTTCCCTGATGCCTTGTTCCTAGGTCATCCCATCTCTCTGCACCCTATCTGACATGTGTCCAAGCTAAAGTGTTATCTCTGCTCAGCAGCTTTCTAAGTTCTTCTGAAAGACAACATGAGTGGGGGAAAAGCAGGCTTGCAGTCCCTCTGGGTGTCAGAGTTTGGGAAACGTTGTAAAGCAGGCTTGGGCCAAGCATCTTCCCTCTGCTTTTTTCCCCCTAAAATCCTAAAATTAGATTAAAGAATCCAGCACCTTCAACTATTCCTCATAGGACTAATGTCCCAGACCTTGTATCCAGCAAACACCATCCATTCTGGACAGTGACTGATGCAGGATTTGTGTGAAAAAAACCCCCTGATATAGTGTGGTGTATTTAAAGACTTTTATAATATAGACAGGAGCAATGCAAAAGTTACACAGCCATTCTCAATTCTGCCATTTCCTGGCTTCAGACCACTTGACCTGTGCAAGTTTAATGCTCTCTCTATGTAAGTTATTTTTGAGTGCAATAGGTGCTTATATTCTTGATTGATGTATAACTCATAAAAAGTTTCCACACCAGTATCAGTATTTATATACAGAGATAACTGTTGCTATGGTTATGTGGTGTCCTGAAAACGCTTGGTCTTCTTTTTTTCCTATTTATTTTTCAGACAGGGCTTGGTCAAGTAAAGTAAATATCTTGCCTTAATTTGGGTTTTATGTTTGCTGTAAAACTTGTTTAAAAAAAAAAAGGAAAAGAAACATTAGCATTTCACAGCAGAAACACAAAAATTTTACATTACCAGGCAAGTCGACTTTGGCATTTTTCCTCTCAGTCAGTTTGTTTTTCTAATATAAAACTAATATGACATAATGTATAATCTAATTTGGAAATTACAATTTACTTGGAAGGATTATGCTGCCAGCCAATACCAACAAAGAAAGAAATGATTCGAGAATGTTTCTTTCCTTCTTAACGTGGTCGATAATTTATTTTTCCTTCAGAAGATTACTTTTTTCTTTACGACATTTCCTGCTGGTGTGATTTGCATTAGGATTAAATAATATGTTCCATGCTTAACTTATGCACCAAAAAAAGTGAATTATTGTTCAAATTAAAATAAAAAAAGGTGTAAATTACTATCTTGTTATGGACTTCACTTTGCTTACTTCGCAGTGAAGAGTGTTGATCATTTTCAGATGGCTTGGCAGTAATTACTTTATTTGTCCTGACAGTGTTTACATGAAGGGGCAATTTCAAATGGGTAGATCTGTGTCTTTTATGAATAAAGACCGCTAAGGTGGCTTAGGAACAGGAGAAGTTGAAAAATGGGTAATCCAACTGTGGTCATTCCAACTAACACTGAATTATTGTGTTGACTCTCACTGACCACAGAAATTTAAGTGTTCATCCAACACGTTGTGTTATAGGGCTGTGGCATTTCTTCAGGAGCTTCCCATGCACAACAACGTGCTGGGAGTGCATTAAGTTGCATTAAATGTTCCTATATCTCCTGTGGATGCTTCAGAGGGAGCAGCTTTGTTAGCCTTGAGCATGTAAAGGAGCATTCGGAAAAAGTTCTACCAACTTCTGCTGGAACAAGTTTGTGCCTGGCACAGCAACTAAAAGTGCAGCCTCTATGTTAAGCAGAGAAAATTAGACACAATGGACCCATTTAATGAAGAATTCGTAGTCCTGAGCAAAATGGGCTGTGGTCTAAATTTGAGTGCTCCTAAAAAAAAAAAAAAGAAATACGTACCCACTTCTGATTTCTACAGTTCAATTACAAGTGAGATCCAACTGTAACATTAGTAAGACTAATTTAGAGAGAAGTCTTCAACTGGATTTTGGTAATATTGGAGTGGGATTTGGAAAATCTGGACCCAGTTATAGCTTTGCCACAGACTTTTAATTTCAGCCTCTGGCAAGTGACTTATCCTTGGCATTCCTCAGTTTCCCATCTGTAAAAGGGTCATGTCATTTCCCCCCATTCCTTCTCTCTTGCCTGTTTAGTCTTGAGTGTCTTTAGGGTGGTTTCTTGCAGTGCATTTCTAGTTGTCTTTTACAAGTGTCCTGCACAATGAGACCTTAGTCTCAGTTGGGATCTCTGCTGTAATACAGATAATATTATTGTTGACAGCTGTTGTTGTATCTGTGTAATGTAGTAGCATAAAGCAATAAAACTTCCTCCCCTCCTGGTATTTAAAACTTAGAGAACAGTTTTGTTGACTCTTCTTCTTGTTTGTTCTTCAGTAAAGTCAGCTCAAAGCTATTTTCTGGAAGGCTATCTGAGTACTCATGGTAGTAAACCAGGACTTTGAATGAACTCAGGGTACTGCCATCCTGCTGTAAAGATCTGCCTTGTGTTGTATTTCCTTATCTTGAAACCTTGAAGATATGCTGATATCATAGCAGGTCATCTACAGAATAGGTAATTTGGATAATCATTTTAGGCAGCTTTTTTTTAATTTTTAAAATGTTTTTTTTTCTGCTGTGAGTTATTCTGTTCTTCTGAAGTTGAAAATTAAACTGTGTGAATTTTTAGTTTGTTTACCTTATTCTAGTATGTAGTCTGTCTGTTTGTCCTCATTTCCACTGACCTGTTGGATTTGGTGGAAAAACTGACGCTTAGCTGAAGGTCTTAAAAATACCTTAAAAAACCCCAGCTTACCAGATTGATGAAAACCTGAAGCTGGGTGAAGGAAAGAGACTCTTAACTTCCCCTGCAAGACCTGCAGCTTGAGCTCAGGCTGAGTACTAGACACTGGAGAATCTGAAGCACAAACACCTCAGGACAATGTATTTCATGGGCTCGGCCTCTCACGAAACACACCAACGTGGCAGGGTTTGCTGTAAGTGGAAACTTACCAACACAGAGTGGTTCTGACTGTGTCTAAGGCGCCTTCTCCGTCTAACCCAGCCCTCTCCCTCCTGCCCCTCTGTCTTAGGACAGGCCACAGAGTGTTCAGGTAACATCAGGACTTGGCTGTGACACACCCCATGCAAACCTGCCCCTTTCCCAAGGGACCTGGTGTGTAGATAGGTGCAGGAACCGCAAACCATCTTGGAATAACTTGAATTCCAGCCAGAATAAGCACAGAAAAAACCCTTTTGTTTGGACATAAATATCATCGACCTTCTACTGTGGTTGCTGGTGTCAAGTTTAGTGCCGAAGTCCAAGGGCAGTTGATATGGCAGCAGCAGACAGCGAAGTTCAGGGCAGGCTGTAAAGATCTGTGTGTTGTTGCTGCTGTTTCCAACCTTCACTGCCAGGCTTGAGGATAGAAAACAACACAGGAATATAAGGCAAGTGATCTCATTTTTATTGAGTGAGCTTGGCCTTGAGGATTGTCCACTCCACAGCTTCACCTAAAAGCTAATCTTTGAGAGATCCATGAAGGCTCAACAAAGCTGTGAAATGTATTTGGAGAATGAGTATGGATGTGCTGAAACACCCTCCAGTATATCCCATCGTAAAGGATTCGTATCAGGCTCCTTGTGTGGCATTTGCAGACTCTAAACATGTTGCCGTGATTTGCTATGTTTCCTGAGGGTTTACAAAAAAAAGTGGCCTTTTTAGGGGATTGCCATATTGAGATTGACAATTTGATGTAAACCATGGCCCAGCATCGAATGTTCTGTTTAATGCAATTCTGTGTTTGTCAGCTGTAACCAATTACGCTTTTCATTGTGCTCAGTGACACCGACGTGGCTCCTTTTTACCCAGTTGTTGCTAATACCATTTTGTACACCTTCCATGGCTGAGCCCTGTTGGAAGCTGTGTTATATGTATAACCTGCTGCTCCTTTCCCTATGTGCTGGGAAAGTGTGAGATACCCAGAGCAGCTTTGAGTCCTAGGGAGTCTTTTGTGTGGCTTGGAGAAAGGAGTCTTGAGGAAAGCACAGTGACCTGGAGCTGAGCAGCAATGGGATAATAATTTGTGACTTAAAAACTGCAGCTGAGATGTTTCTGGAGGATTTTGGCTGTATATTCAGGCTGCTAATCCTGGTTTGTGACTGCAGTAGGAAGCTAAACTGGAAACAAGTCAAAGCTTTAATATCATCTGGTTTTCCCTCCAACCTATGAACACAAAGGCCATGAAAACCTTAATCCTCATGGTCCCCAGTGTAGTCCTGCATGGTTTTGCAGTGAAGTCTAGGACTGAAAGGACCCTGGAGAGGCAGGCATGTGCATGCCTGCGGAGAGAGTTTTCTGGCACAGAGTGTTCCTATGGGATGAGTGTCTTTATCCTCAGGGCTATTTTCTTGCTGTCCTTTCCCCCAAAAATGGTACTTCTACTATAAGAAAAGTTCAATAGTTGGTGTGGTTGATTTTAAATGGCTTGTTGTTTGTGAAGCTGTCAGTCAGGAATCTGGTGGCTGGCTCTGTGCAGGTCCGTGTCTGTCAGGGCATGGGGCAGCTCTACATCTTCAACACATTAACTCCCATTGCCCTTCCTTTGGACTTGGGCAGCTTCTCTGGAGGTGGTGGATGATCTCCAGGAGTGAGGGCAGCTGAGGCCTGGGCATGCCTCCACAGAGCATCTCAGGACTGATCTCATACCTAGAGGTGGACACCCTGAATGTTTGTCTAATAAGGAATTCTGTCTCTGGCTGAGGCTGCAAGTGGGTTCAAACAGAAGAGGAAAGGTGAAGGCAAGCATGCAGGACACTTCCAAGTACTGTGCATCCCCCAGGGACCTCCTGGATTAGAGGTGGTTTAAACTTTTTAACAAATCTCAGGGGTTTCTTTCCTTCAAGTTTTTTTCCTTGATCTTTTTCTGGTTTCCGTTTTCTGTTAATTGTACATCTTGGGATAGAGTGCCGCCACTTAACTCCAACCTGCATTTGAACCCTCCAACCTATTTCTCAGTGTTTGCTTTTAACCTGCCACCTTTGAACCTCTGAAAGTTTAATTTGATGTTCCTGCTCTAAGAACTCAAATTCTGCTGTTGGAAGAGATCGTGAACAACTGCATCTTGCCCAACCCAGGATTTTGTACAAACAATTCATATTTCATCTCAGGTATCGTTTTTCCAGCCAGAGGCCTGCTTGGTCATTCTCTGTATCAAGACCATTGGCTATTTAGTTCTCATCTCCTTGGGCAAAACAGGCATCAGGACCTCAGATTAAGTCCCCAAGGCTCAGAAACTTTGCATGAAGCAGCAAAGTGTCTCACCCAAATGGAAATGTCCTGGATGTTTCTGTGTTTTCTTTTCCCAGTGTCAGCCAGCAGCCATGGTATAAACTTAAATACATTGCATCCAGAGCTGGAATTACTCCACTTCTTATAGGAGGTCTTGTTGCAGTTCCCCATTTGTTCATAGCCTGTTTGAAAGTTTTATGAGGCAGTGGGTTTGGAGATGCTGTAATTGGAAAAGGGATACAATTTGGAAAACATTATTAATTTTCACCTTCAGTTCTACCTAGACAGTGAGTGTTGATTTCCCCAAGGAGCTTGGATGGGTATTTTCACCCTGACATGGATAGAGGGAGCCTGGGATTATGGGACAAAGCTGCTACCAGTCCACCCAAGTAATCCTCGGAAGAGCTGGGAAGAAACCAGGTTGCCTTCACAATGCAGCCAGGGCTTTGCTTGTCCTTATAATAAATGAAAGTACTTTACTTTTTCATATTGTAAATAAATCATTAAATCCAAGCTTGGAGGGAGGAAGCAGAATAGCACTTTACAAAAGTGGTGTTTTTTCCTCTAGGATTGTCTATCAGCTGGCTTCAAACTCAGGATTTAGTTGCAGCTTGTTTAAAAACAGTGTCAGTCCTGCTGCAGTGCCATAAACTTTCAGAAAATTGGAAAGACCCCTCATAGTGTGAGTGAGATTTTTTATATCTGCTGAGTTTACAGCAAACTCATGAGATGTCTGGATGAGTGACTCAACAATTGGTTTTAATTTTAATCACTTTCCCAGTAGAAAGTCATTTTTTAGCAAAGTAAATAGCAGGGGGAAAATTGTATCTGAAATTTTCATTTTTCTCCCATGAGGCTTTGGTTTTAAAAAGCTGTAAAAACATCCTTTACTTCCTTTGTTTTTGGCAAGTAAGAACTTAAAATGGCTGGTTTCTAGAATCATGACATAACATTTTGGCCAGTATGGCGTAAAATGACAAAAACCATTAAAACAAAGAACTAAATTTCTTTTAGTTCAGGCAAAAAAAGCCAAACCAAGCCCCACCCATTTTCCCTTTTATCCATATTTTTCACCATGGAAGACTCTTCAGCTGAGACCCAGACCCACGTGGCTGTGGCATGGAGGTTCCCACTTTCCCATCATGTACCGTGCTCTTTGAGCCACGCACTGCTGGCTGTGAAATGATATTTCAAAGCCATTAATACCAAAACATCAGGGCTGGCTCTACACCCTGAGAAATGAAGCAATTGTTTCAGCCAGGCTGTTTCTCAGGGCAGCAAGAAGCCCTGGATGATGGCAAAGCCTGACAGGAGCATGGCCATGTCCCCCAGAAGAGCCAGCTCAGCCCTCTGGGCTCTTGGGCTCCTCAGCCTGGTGCTGCCTCTCCTCAGTAAAGGCACAACCTCAAAGCTGTTAAATAGTAATAGTCATCTTTGGTCTTCTTTTCTCCTTTTATTTGCTGCTGAATTTGGCTCCCTTCTCTATGAGTGGCCCCAGAACGATTTCTTGGCTTTGCACGCTGGTGTCAGTGAATTAGCTCTTTGTTCTTCCAGGAGAAGAGATGGATCTCCAGGACCCACAGGGAGACCACCATCTGCCTTGTGCTTTGGTGCTTCTTCCTTAGGAGTGGCCACTGCTCGTGGTCCCTTGTCAGTGTTTGGTGGGCACGAAGCACGGCTGTCTTTGTGTGATGGGGAAGGTCCTTCCAGTCACTCGGTGTGCCAGGAGAGAGAAGGTGGCCACAGCAAGGAGTGGGCTTCCCTGGAGCAAAGACACTGTGAAGTGAGGCATTTCCAGGTGATACTGGGAGAGGGGCTGCTCCCCTAAAAGTTCAGCAGCTGGGAGGGAGGGGGGTGCTGAACTGCTGAGACTGGAGGGAGATTTGGTGCTTTGGACTCCCATTTGAACTTCTCGTGGTCTTCACAGAGTTCCTCACCTAGGAGAGCACAGTGTCTGAAAAGACAAGCAGTAAATGCATCAAGGGTGCCGAGGGGCTCAGCCTAGCCAGGTGAGGCTTCATTCCCCACTGCCAGCACTTTGGCTCATGCAGTTCTTCAGGGAGTCTCAAGTGAAAGGAATCTCTTTAGGAGAACACCACCTCCTGCTTTTTGCTGCCCAAACTGGTAAGAAGGTGTCTAAGACTGACCCGTATCTCCAGCCAGAGTCCTGACACAGAGTGCCTGGCCCCAGCAATTCCTGAGGCCAGGTGAGATGTGGCTGGATGAGAACTCTGCCCTGTGGAGGCAGCTTGAGGGGTTCACGGTGTGCAGGCTAGATGGTGTGATGGGAGCATGCTCCTCCTCATCTCTCCATGTCGCTGTGTGCCATCAGCCATCAGACTCTGCTGTTCCCCTCAGGCAGCTGTCACAGGAATTCCAAGTGCTTTTAAGGGAAAAAAGGAAGAAAATGTGCGTGGAGTTTTACCAAGTGTGACCTGTAACAGACCATTAGCTGAAAGTTAATTTTCCAGATAATGGATGTTGCTTTAAAGATTACTGCTGGAATCTTACGCTTGCCCATAAAAAACATCAAGATTACACTTTATGATGATAATGCTTTGTCTCTCTGAGAGTGCCCTTCATCTCATTTCTACTAGAGCTCTTCAAATTCTCATTTAAGCTTTGAACAATCCTATGAAGCAGATTTTTTTTTTTAAAGTAGCAGATTGACCCAAACTGAGGCATTCTGAAGTATGGACACTTATTTTCAAGACCTGTAAGCAAGCTTGTGGCAGAGTTGAGAGATGAACTACCCCTTCTTCTACCCTCAGCTGTTAAGAGTGCCAGTACAGCCTTTGGATGGTGTCATTTGTAGGAGAAAAGCACTTGTCTGTCCCCCATAAACAAGTCCTGTGTTTCTTTCCTGTCATGCTTTATATTTCTCTTCTCTCCTTCCCCACTTACTTCTCTATTCCTCTCTTACTATCTTGAAAGAAGAAGAAAGAAAACAGCAGATAGGTAGCAGGTTGTCCCACTGGGCAAGGAAATCTTGCTCTCTGCAGTTCGGCAGCACAGCAGAGAGGATGGGGAGCTTGGGTCATAACTGGAGAGGCAGGAGAGAAAAATATTTCTGTTGGGAAGATGAGTGGAACTATGGCTTCTATTACATAGGAGGATTCTGAAAGCAGATCTGTCACATGCTGTTTGCCTGCACTCAGAGGGAGGATCCAGAAAATCTTGCAAAATCCTGTTTTTTTGTGATGCTGTTTGCAAGTCTGTCCAGAAGTGACCAGGTACGACTATATGGGGGAGGTGAGGCTGTATAAAATGTTACCTCTCCTCTCTGCCAGCAGGGGATGCTTTTAAAGGCTGGTAGCTGTTTTTTCAAGTGGAGGAAAAACATACTGATACAGGAGTTTCTAGGGGACCTTTGCTTATTTGATAAGCCACAAAGCAACTGAACACAGAAGTGATTGAAACCAGCAGTCAGGGAGAAAAACCAGCAACAAAGAACAAACTTCCTCTCAAATCTTAGCTTGGTTTGAAGTTCTGGTTCCTGGGAAGCAGCTCTGCTCTGAAAGGCATGGTAGGGATTCATGGGCTCCTGTCCTGGTCTCGGCCCTCCCTACATGGGTTAAACATCTGTCCAGGAGGGAAATGCCTGGTTACTTGTTTGCCTAATGGGAACTGCTCTGAACCATCAGGTTATAGAGACAAATTCAATTAAAATGGCTGGGTTCGTCTGAAATAAACTCATATTGCCTCTGAAAATGGTGGTTCTTTTTTCTCACCCTGGGTATATGCTCTAGTCCTCTGCCTTTTATACGGAATCTTCTGTTATCCAGGTCAGGAAGCTGGCCCAGCTAAAAACAAATCCCACAGAAAAGAAAAGTGAGCTTGAAGTGTCTTCAATTCTTACAGCGTCCCATCTTCTGTCTGCCTTCTGTTTTCTTCTGGCAGTCCTGTCTGGGCTCCAGTGCTCAGTGCCAGGTGTTTGGGCAAAACACAGCCCTGGTGTGCTCATGAAGGCCCCAAAGCATTAGGCCAGCAAAATATTACCTTCTCCACCTGTCTGTCACCTTCTCAGCACTGTGAATCTCAGCTGGCAAAAGGATTTCGGTGACATGATCCCTGCCCAAAGCTTGGATGGCTGGGCTGAAATGTCCATATTTACCTTAAACACTGGGCTTTCTGATCCCTATGCCAACAATTTAATCACTAAGCTTCACTTAACACAGTTTTAGCCCAGCCTCACACAGCTTAAATCCCATCTGAATCCTTCTGCCAGCTGGTGTGACCCCTCTGAAGAACCAGAAGCAGCCTGTGTGAAACCTCAAGGTGCAGGAAAATCAGTAGAGTTTAGGCTTTATCAATCTGGGCAATTTATTCTTAGCCAAATAGACTGGGAAAACATAAGAAAAAA
This sequence comes from Cyanoderma ruficeps, assembly GCA_008694505.1. Classification (NCBI taxonomy): domain Eukaryota; kingdom Metazoa; phylum Chordata; class Aves; order Passeriformes; family Timaliidae; genus Cyanoderma; species Cyanoderma ruficeps. The sequence goes on from VZDJ01001247.1 coordinate 18,050,164, forward strand.
ATACAACTGATTGCACCTACAACTCCTCAGTGACTTGTAAGAGGAAATGGAAAAGCTCCAGCTCTGCTTTCAGATTGGCTTCACCCCATTCCTGCCTGGGAGAGCCCTGGACTTGGGAAGCAAAGGGGTAACATTGTTCTCTGAGCAATTTACAACGTGTCTGGGGCTTGGGTTGGTTTGTTCGTAACAGGGTAAATGTCTACTTGATACAACTAAAATATCCCACGCTGGCTATTAGTGATTTAAGCTGATGGCCTGGAAAAATTCATTGCAAGTGACTGGGCATGGCCATAACACAACAACTTATGTGACTGGCTTGACTGGGACACTCCTGCCATCAGCACCTTGTCATCACCATTCTAGGGCAATCCAGGTTTTCTTCTGATTTCCTTCTCAAAGCAGCCTTTGAAAGGCCTATCCTGTGGCAGGCAGTGTTTTGAAACACTCTTCCTGTCCTTCTTTGGCAAATGCAGTTTGGGTTTAAGCTCTGCCTTAGCTTTGCAGAGCCTCACCTCATAGGTGAGTGTTGGGCAGTCTGTGGGACTGATGAAGAAATGTGACCTCATCCTCACTCTCTGCTTTTAAACTTTGTACAGCAGGAGGCAGAAAGTGTGTGTGTGTGTGTGTAATACACTCTTGTGAGCATAAATAATAGACATGAAGGAATCTGTTACATTTTTTGCTGTATTTTGGTGGCCTGTAGGGTTTGAACAAGCATTGATTTCCTTTTTCCCTGTTTTCTGTTCCATCTCCTAGCAGTGGTTATATTCTTGGGAAAGTGTTTTCCATTTCCTTGATGTCTTTTCTCACCCACAGTGCGCATGTAAGCAAAACAGCACTAATCAGAGGAATAACCAGAGAACAGGGTAAGCCAGGCAATTGAGAAGAAACTTTGCTTATTTGTCAAAGGAGTCACTTCTGTGCCTGTAAAGCTGGAACACTGTTGGAGACCATCTGAAAATAATACATGTTAATGAAGCACGGAAATACATGGCAAAGTCTATGTTTCTCTGCAGCACCTGTGATCTATAGAGTGCATAGAACAATCTTTGTTTTCTTCTTAAAACAAACTCCTTATTTGAGAGAAACTCTTCTTTGTTTTTACTAGGTGAGATAAATGCATTTCTTGTTCGGACACATGGTAGAAATGATTCTTAGCAATCTTTACCCCCCCTTTTTTTTTCTAAAAATAAGCTGTGACGCTCAAATCATCTGCCCCCAATTTACTCCTGTGTGACCCTAAGACCCTGATCTGTCAGATCTGTCCACATCTGTGCCCACCACCGAAGAATGTGGCAGATTCAACACAACATATGGCTGAGGCAGTGCATATGATATTCATGGGAAATGGAAGAAGCATCACCATTTCCTTAGTACCAAACACCTCCTTGAGCTATTTGTGCCCTGCACTCACAGAGATTCCAGGGTTTCGCTCTGCCGTGAATTACACTCAGCAATTGAAATTTCAGTGCAACTGTTTGCAGATGCCTTTCTAGGGATTTCTTTGAGACCTACTAGTGGCTGCGTTTTCCTAGCAAATAAATGAGCTTAGAAACAAGGCATGTTTTCAAGCCGTGACATCATTCCGAGGATGTGGCAAGACCCTTCTGGTTAGGGAATTCATTTTGCATGCTATGAGGTTTAACTTATTTCCCTTTAAATCCTCGCTTTCTCTTCTCCACTTCTTTGGATGAGGGGTGGGAAATCCTAGAGACTCAGACTTTTGCAAAGCTACAGTTCAAGCCAGGATTGAAAAATAACTTAGTGTTGTGTGTTTCAAGCGCAGGGTTACCTGACCCTCAACGCCAGCTGTGATTTTCAGAGTTTGGCATCACAAAAATGTCAACAGACTTTGAAACTTGTCAGGGCTGCTCCGCTCCCCAGAGTTACCCTCATTAGAGTATCTGAGCACAGCATAAGCTGTGCCAGCCTTAGGCTAGCACTGTTTGGGGTGAGCCCTGTGGCAGGGCAGTGCACTGTCACACCTTCCCACCCGCTGCTGAGCCAGGTAATTGCTGCAGGGTCTGAGCCCACCTCAGACACAAGCCAGATCACAGCCCCAGCCTCTGTACAAAGAGCCAAGGGCAACTCATTTTGGCTCTCGCTCCTCTCCTTTGAAGCACACCCACATTGCTGTTTATTGTCATTCCATTGACACATGGTAGTCTGTTAAAATGCAGGAATTCAAATGTGTTTTTAAACTTGGGGTGCAAGAAAGCTGTGTGCCAGTTTCCCAAGAAGACCTGTCATAGTGTAGTGTAACTGTATCCACACTAAGGATTGGCACAAGTGGAAAGGTGTTGGTGAAAAACCCCTTTATTCTCAATGGAAATCAGTTTATGCTGCAGAAATTGTGTAGCCTAAACTCTACAGTAAAATGGTCATCAGCTCTATAATCCCAGGACAGAGAATTGTTTTGCACTTTTCTTAGGTAAGTTTGGGTTGATTCATGGTTCTCATTTATTCTCCCAGTGGGTAAAAGGCCTTGTAGAGTTACAACAAATGCCTTAAAATAGAAAAGCATGACTTAACAATTTATTTTTTCAAGTTTTATGTTTTTTCTTTTAGTAAATGAAGAGAAAGATGGTGCTGCCAGGAGAAGTGGAATGAAACAGTGTCAAATAATTTTTCAGTTCCGCAGGCAGCCTCTTACCCAGGATGAATGCTAATTGCTGCCTAATTGTTCACAAAGCAAATATTTTTGTGGATTTTTAGGTGGGAGGGAGTCTAAGAGTGTTACTTGTTCATTCTCTCATGGAATGGGAAGAGCTCACGGGGACACTTGTGTCCTGTGGGACACATGAATGTGTTTAGTGTTGGAGTGTGCAAACTGATGGTGTTTGACAGATAAAAGCAGACTCAGCCTGTGAAGTAGATGATTTGCACAACTGAAGTCTGGATGTAGGTCTGGCTCTGGAGGTTTTGTGTGGCTGATACCAATCCTGAGCAGAGAAATACGGATGTCTGCTCCCGAGCAGGCCATCTCCACCCATGAGTGAGGGCTGGGATCGTGTGCAGTTCCCAAGGCTAGTCCCCTCCTAGGAGGGCCCTGGATGGATGTTTTAAGGAAGGCTCAGATGCACCTCCCTGCTTCTCTTTTCCTCAGATGTGCTGGGCCCCCGGGCACAGGCTTACAGTGCCCCAGTCCTTGCTGCTTTGTTTGTACACTGCTCTCGGGGCAGAGATAATGGGACTGATCCAAAGCCAGCTCCAAAGCAATCACAAGTCTTTCCTTTGTCTTCAGTGGGGTTTGGATCAGGCCCAAAGCTCATAAGCAGTTTTCCACCAAGAGTTCCCGCACTTATGTCAGTCACTGGCAACAAGGGAAGGGATAAATCCAGCATCGGCTGCTTCAGATGCCGGGCACATTCTGTGTGTGTGTGTGTGTGTGTCACAGGGGTGGATATAAACTCACACAGCCCGCCTGGGCTCCTGCTAAATTGCATGACAGCTTGCAAAGGACAGGCAGCTACGGGACTGCTTCCAGGACAGACCTCGAAAGATTTCAGTCTGAAAAGAGCTGGGATGTTCTGTGCAGTGCCCAAGGAAACCTTTTCCAGGAGCAGCTGCCTGGACATGGGGAAGGAGCTAGGATGGCTGCCCGCTCAGGCTGGCACAGAGCAGTGAGGATTTCCTCAGCATCCCACCAGGCAAGGCAGGGGAAAGGTAAGCACGGGAGGGATGCTTCTGCTCCCACGGGGCTCCCCTGTGCTCCCCCAAACCTGTTTGTTTTCTCTCCAGACCATTAAAGCTGCTTTTGGCCTGAGGGCGGGTGGTCAGTGGGGGGCACAGGAGCTCGCCCACACCAGTGGGAGTCTCTCGACAGCCTCTGGTAGCCTTTGGACGCCGTCCCGGGTGTGTTTTAGGACTGGGTGTTCATTTAGCATGAACCTCAGCCAGCCCCAACTGTGTGCGGGAGGAAGAGCCGTGGGGGGACATGAGGAGGGAGAGGGGGAGGTGTTTTTCTTAGGAAAAAGGCAAGCAGAAATAGACACCCCTTGTCATTTTTTTTGGCAGGCCTGGGGAGTTTTGGGAGGGCTGGAGGTCAGAGGAGCTAGGTCTTCGCCTGGGTCTCTAATTGTTTTTTTGGCAACCCGATTGTTTTAATCCCCTCCTTTCAGGGGGGATAGGGGAGCCCTCCTGCCCCCTTCCTGTGCTGGGAGCAGGGCAGGAGCTCCTCTGTCACCTGCAGAGCAAGGTGCGGGCAGCTGGGATTTCCTGATGCAAAATGCAGCAGGAAAGCTAGGCTCTCCAGGCCAAGGAATTAATGACACTGTTAGGGGGGAATTTGAGTTTCCACATCACTAAGAAAAGGAACTGGATACCCGAGGCAATAGACCAAAGTCAAGCTATAAAGTAATTACATTTCTCCCTGCGTTTCATGTGTTTGTTTAATTTTAGTGTTTAAAGGGAAAGGTTTCCTGAAAGCACTGTGCCAGCAACTCTAAAAAATAATTGTGTGTCTTTCTTTAACATATATTCTGGCAGGAGTGTCCTGCCTATATTTTTTGGCAGAGGCTTTTGCTTTATCATCAGTCTTTTAACTACGATTTTAAGTTAGACTTCAGGTTGATAAGTTGGCAAAACCCTCAATTTCTGGGTTGTCACCTCCATCTGTCACCCTTTACCTGTAGGATTCTGGGGCACTTTGCTATCCTGTGCTGTGTTAATCCCAGTTCCTCCATACAGCAGGCAAGAGGAGTTAGCACAGCCATCTTTTGGCATTGCTGCCTGCCTGGCTGGATTGAGGTGTGAAAAACTGCAGACCTTTAAAACAAATCTTGTGAAGACACCAGGCCAGCACTTTGCTCTGCACTCTGACCCCGTTTCTGAGTTGAGCCAGTGCTGCACCTGCAGCTGGCTCAAGGTGCTGTGGGATGGTCCTTCCTGCAGCCCCTCCCTGTGCCTGAAACACAGCGCTGGGTGTGAAGGGGGGCTACCCCAAATCACACACAGGAGTCCTTTGAAAGAAGGGAGAGGCTTTCTCTAAGGCTTGCATATTTTTTGGTGTTCCTTTTAATGAATGACTTTTCAGTTTTAATAGTCTCTGAGGGGCTGCGGTGCCAGGAGGGCAACCACGCTGCAGGACCTCATCTTGCCAAAGTGACAGCTTTGTAAGGGCATTTTGCAGTGACATACCTTTCTGCCTTGCCCTGCTGAAGCACACCTGGCTGTAGTTCATGTGCCACTTCTGGGAGTTCTTTTCTGTTAGATATTTTATAAATCCCATCCTTCTGCCTTTTGACAGAGCTGCTCTTCACAGGATCATGACACCACAGCCTGATGCTAGACTTGGAAACATCGGGTGAATCACCCCAAATTGCCATTCGGCACCCGTGAAAAAAGCCCCAGCCCCTGGCAGAAGGAAGGGAATGTGTGCCTGGAGCACCCTACAGCTAGGGACAGGGCAGGTTGTTTCTCACCCTGTCACAATGAGAAGCATGTCATCCCCATAGCTTGCAAGGCGAGCAATTCCTACTCTCATAGGCAAAACCACTCCTAAATCCCAACTGATGGAATGACACTGACATGCTGTGCATGTTAACACACCCTTCAGTGAGGGTGCTGTGCTGCCTTCTGGGTAGCACAGAGGAGAGGTCAATGAATGGGGAAAATAAAAGGAATAGGGTAAAGGTGATCATACGTTCACACAAGAGTCACTTGTTTCGGGATTTGTTGGGTGTTTTTTTTTTAGATTAGCGGTATCTTTTATTTGGTGCCACAGAGAAACAGGAGAAAGCATATTCAGGTGTATAATGGAGTGGAACTATTTCAAAAGCATGTGGCTGAGTGGAATGACATGGAAAAATGGCACAGCTGTTTTCATACACTCGGTGTTAGTGTGTGTAAACTGAAGATGTGAGCGACTGTGCGGAGCCCTCTGCAGTGTGAGATCCAGCCCAAGCCTTAGTTGCAGTAGCCTAATTTGTACTTCAGGAGAGAGTGAGCTTTTTTATTTCGTGGTGAATGAATTCAGTGTGAGTGGAAAGGTTCACCCCAGCATCTCTAAAGATGAAAATCCAGTACTCCTAGAGCTGCATGGTTAATTGGGGGTGTTTGTGGATATAAGGAAGCTGCTTAATAATTGCAATTGAAATATTTTGATAAGATTTAAAGCCAGTCACTTCTCACAGCTAAACCCACACACCAACAGCAATGTAGAACCTCTGTGCAGCTGAGAGATGTGTAAAGGTCTCATTCAAGAATGAGATGTGATCATCTAAAACAGGGAACAGAAGTGCTTTGTAATGCCAAGTTTGCTGTCACGCCTGCTTTTGTGTAGAATGCAGATCATCTTAAAGTGTTCTTGAGATAAGTGGGATAGACTGAACCAGAGTGTATTGCTAAAGGTATATCTTTATATTTCTGGAGTAGCTGCAGATTTAGATGTTAAACCTTATCCATAACGTGTTTGAGTATTCTGCACTGTGCTAGTTTTCCCCCACAAAGCTACTCAGTCTGTTCTGTTGGAAAGTTCATGGTGTAGTTGTTTTTCTGTGATTATCCAGTACATGTTGGCTCCACTGTCATCCCTGGTTTGATAAGGTTAGAGAAAAACAGTTTTCTGAAGCTGTTGAGAGGATGCATTAACATTTTGATGCCTGTCATACTTTAAGACTTGCAGTTTCCTTTAATCACGTGTTCATTTGTGACTCATGCATGCAGACACAAAGCAGGTGTCCAGTGCAGTAACAAACCTGTCTCCTTTGAGAAGTTTTGGCACTAGGACACTATAAAACACGTGAGCTTTCCATGATAGGGAAGAACTAGGCAGAACTATGAAAAAAACTTGCTGCAGTCATCCTTTAGCAGCACTGGCAGCGAAATCACATAGTTTCCCCTTATTAGTATGATGTACCCAAAAAGAATTCTCCTTTTTTTCAATTAAGGCTTTCTCCTTTTTGCTTCTCCTTCCGCTTGGTCAATTATCACTGCTTGAAATTTAAGATAATTCCTGATCTCTTGTCTAGACAGTGGGTTTTAATTTTCTGATGGGTAAGGAGTTTTCTGGCCCTTCCTCATGCTGTTTTTCCTGCAGTCACAAGCTTTGTTATAGTGGTAGGGGAGGTGCATTGATTTGCAGCCAAATTCTCTGAGGCTCTATCTGTGCTGGGTGACGCTGCAGAGAGCACAGGGGTTGTGTCAAATACATCCCCAAACCAGAACAGCCAAGGTGGGACTATTTCAGGGAGGGCATTGGCTGTTCCTCCCTCGCAGGCAGGAGAGTCTTTGCACGGTCCTTGGTGTGATGGCACCAAGTTGTTATTCCCAAGAGCTCAGGGTTGGTCATCCCAGATCCAGGCTGTGGCAAGGAGCTCAGCTGTGGCCTGCCTCTCTAGAGAGTAGAAAAACTGCCCTGATGGAGAGGTCCTGGGCCCAGCAATAGTCCTCCAGCACCCTCCAGCAATTGCACATGATGCAATTTGTGCTTAGACCTCAGTGTTTACTAGCTGCAGATAGAGCTGTCCTCTCCAAATGTGTCCTATCATGTCCTGAACATATTTATCCTCCCAGCCCCACTGCATGCTTAAGAATGGCTACTGCCACTTTACAAAGTGTTAGTAATGCCCATGACTTCAGCAGGAGTTTCTCCAACTGGGATTTCTTTTCTGAAAGCCTCAGCCTCCGAGGTGTGTAATGCAATAGGCAAGTACAGATTTCAGCAACTGAAATTAGAAATTCTGCTGCTCGAGGTTGCAAGGAACAGTGATTCTTAAGGGTTAAAACCTTCCTAGATATTGTATAGTTAAAATCACATGAATATTTATGTTATACCCATGATTTTGTGGGGAAATGATTTCCAGCCAGAGGGTCTCTGGATAGCAGCTGTGTGAGAGTTTTGAGAGCAGACTTTGATTTACTGCTGCAGTTCACTACACCTCATGCATACCATCAGCTTACTCAAAATTATGGCGTTTTCTAATCTGACTATCTCTGCCCTCTCATTACATCTTCCTGCCATTCTTTTTAGCCTGTCAGCTGTTTCAGTGGGTGCTTGGTTTAGCAGCGAGATGCTTTGCTGTTTGGTTTCCTGGTCTGTTTGGTGGAGAGCTTGGGGTAGTCTAGAAACGATAACAGGCACAAGCTGTTTTACATGAGAAATTAAAGCTGAAATTCAGAAGCCTTGAAACATGAGAACTAAGGCCTTATCTGTGGCCTTCATCACCTTCCTTGTGCTTATGTTTTACCTATGCTTTTATTATATATCATTGCCAGACTATCCTGGCTCATTTTTCTGCCTCGTCCCAATTCCCTGATGTCATATCAATTGTCCCTATGGGATCCATCTCTCCCCTCAGGTGTTTGTTCCTGGCTTCTCCCTGGTCCTTGCCCCATTTCTCCTGCTTTGCAGTTCTGTGGCTTTCCTCTTTGCTTGATTTGGGCAATGAGGGACTTGGTGGGAGTCCAGGGTCTGAGATGACAGGGATGGTTTTCTTGCTCTCTCTTCTGGTGCCCGGAGCCGCCGTCATGTCCAGCAGCCAAGAAGGGAATTATAGCAAGGAAAGTCCTGAGCAATCCCCAGAAGAAGCAAGCCCTAGAAGCCCCAAAATGGAGCAAGATCAAGGCAGATAGAATCTGTAGAGGTTTTTCTCCCAAAGGCTAATAAATCTTCAATGGGACATATTCAAAGGCTTTTCACTTTGCCAAATTTAGATGTAAAAGGCACATCCCTGTTCCCAAGTTGACGCCAAATTTCCAGTCTCCTTTCCAGAAGGTGGAGGCATGAGATCGACTCCAAAAAAATAATTGTTAGAATTTTTATATCTACTAAGCACTTTTCTCTAATCTTGTGTTGGAAAACTGCCAGGCCTCCCCCTCTCCCACCCTCCTTGTGATTTCCTAGAAAACTCTGCTGGAGGCAGACACCTGGCAAAAAGGAGACTTTCAGCCCCAAAAGTTTCAATGTGGTGAAAAGGGACTCCTGATGGCACAGGGTGTCTTGTCTAACACCCTCCTGGCATCCCAGTGCTGCACCACATCTCCCACCAGCTCCAGCCCAGGGCCTCGTGCTAGAAAATTCATTCCTTGTCACTTTGAGCAGGGTAAATGGGAGATGTAAATGCACTTTGCAGTGTTCAGGGAGTCACAGGCATGAGTGCAAATGGGAAGACCATGGCAAGTGCTCCCTGCCTGTGCTTCAAGGTAACCCCTGCCAGCGTGCGCCGCCTCCTTGCAAATGCCGCACAGCGTTTTTCACTCTCTGCTGGAGGAAAAAGCTGCCCTAAGAAAAGCAGAATGAGGGCTGATGTTTTGAAAGGTGTCCAAGAGTAACAAAACTCAACTCTCCAGGGCTGAGTTTTGCCTCTTGTGTTTCTCGACTAGGGTGGTTGAATGTGTTACAGACCTATCAGAAATTTTGCTACAAATGCACAAATATTAATCTACAGCCATTTCCTTTGCTTTCTTAAACATGAATGAGGATTTTTGTCTCTTTCTCCCTCCATAAATTGTTCATGGTCAGAGGGGGCATGTTCCGTGTCAAAGTCTTGACCGCCAGGATCAAACAAAAAACCCTTGTGAACTCAGAAGTGGAGACAAATAAATGACTATTACTTTTTTTTTTCCCTTTTGCCTGGAGTTAAACCTTTTCTCTGTCAACAATATTGACTTTGTTCACTTGGAAGGAAACAGAGGGAGAGAGAGAGAGAGAGAGAGAGAGAGAGAGGGAGATTTCTCTAGATGCTGCACAGAAAAAAAACATTTTGGAAGGAGGAATGAAAAAAGACAGAGGTTACAGGAAATGGTAGACATTTTTTGTTGAATTAAACCATTAGGAGTGACCCAAAAACCAACGGGAAAGAAAGGAAACAACTGGATACATTTAGGTCACAAGAACCAGCCAAACGGGGAGCTGAAACCAATTATCATAAATGAATGTTTCTCTTTTATTCATGACCACCGTGTATGCTCCCATGATGCTCTTTGTCTTATTATAAAAACAGATGAAACTATTTCGTTTTGTTCTTATACTTATTAGCTAATGCAACTTTTGGGCAATTTATCAAACACTAACACATGTTGTGATTAATAAGCTCAGAGAATTAATCACAGCTAAAGCCCCTTAAAAAACAGAGGATGTCGGGTCCCTCTTAAATATATGTTTGCGCAGGATTATGTAACTTAAGCGGTGACATCTAGTTTTGATGCATATTCATGCATTTTACGCGCGGAAAGATCCCTGGGACCATATGTTCAGGCAAGCTGTAATTACAGCAACTTCCATTTCTGTGGGACTTTGCCCTGCAGCACGGGCAGAGCAAGCCCTGCTTGGCCCAGACGTGGGTGCTGGGGGCTGTGCACAGAGCCCACCCCCTCCCCGCCATCGGGAGAGGGGAGCAGCATGAGAGGTTCAAAGGGGACACGTCACAGTTGCTGCGGACAACAGAAAAAAACCCCGTCTGCCCCTTTTTAGATTCTTTCCCAGAGGTCTTGCTGCCCCCTTGAATCCATTGATACCATTGAGGGGGGAGGAAAATGCCACTAAACCTGGCCATAGCAGCTCTCAGCATCTTCCTCCCTCTCGCTAACCCAGCACAGGCTCTAATGAGCCATAACTGGCTCTTAAGTGCCCCTAACCACTTCACTGAGGTTAGAATAAATTTCTAAATGGGCAAAAGGAAAGGCAGAGGCAGCCAGCATATCCTGCAGCCTCACTGAGGTGCGGAGAAGCTGTTCTGTGCAGTGAAATGCAGCTCTGGGACTGGGGGAGCCTCCATGGGGGCAGTGGGGCAAAGAGCTGGAGCTTTGCTTAAGGGTGGTCTTCTTGATAGGGAGACAACCATCAGACGTAGAGGGGACCAGGGGGAATGTTTTTCACTGGAGCATTCAGTGTTGTGGAAGCAGATGTTTTGGGAGTTTGGGTGGCCTTTGCCATAGGCAGATCTGAGTGTCTGCGGTCAGGAGGGGTGTGGGGAAGTGGTCACCTGGGAGAGGCTGAGTTGTTTATAAGTATCCCCCAACAGAAGCATTGAAAAGGCTTGCTTGTAGCCTGGCTGAAGGACGCTGTTGAAAGAGTGACACGAAGCTTTTGAGAGTATTTGTTCTGCACTGAAATACAGAAGCATGTACCTATTTTTGACTTTGTACCCCAGCTGCAGGCAAGACCAGATCTTACCATCCTTGAGCATCACAATGGATGGAAAGTCTATTGTTTGGTTGCTATAAAAGTGAAGTAGTGCATCCCTGTTTCTAAGCTCCGAAGTACAGTGATGCTGATGCTCCCCGTCAGCAGCCTGCTCTGCTCAGCGAGGTGCTTGCTGTGTCAACATCCAGTCGACTTCAGCAGGAACAAAGTATTTGTTTAAGTGCTTTTATTGACTAGGGAGGGACTTAAGCATGTGCTTAAATGCTTTCTAGAACTAAGGCATAAATGATTCTCATAGCACAGCAAAATAATGGGGCCGGTCTTCAGTCAAGCGTAAATTCTACGCTGTGCTGCAGGAGTAGCTGAGTGAAATTCTACAGTATGTGTCAGACCAGATTTTCACAATGATCCTAAAATATCTGTATCTCTCTGTAGACTGCAATGAGATTTAGATCTCAGTCTTTAAAAAAAAAAAGGAAAAAAGGGGGAAAGAAAAGTGAAGTTATTATCCTCTGTGGTTAAGGCATCTGAATAAACTCTTTCTTACTCATTAATGGCTGCGAAATGGAACTTATGCAAGTTTATGCAGCTAATTTGTCAAGCATTCAACAAAATATGCAAAAGGATGCTGCCAGGGCTGCTTGTGTGGAACTACTCTGGCATTTAAGAAGAAAGAAACATCCCTAGACAACACCTGCTGGTATTTTCCACAAGAAAAAGATCTTTTTCTGTGCCGCTCATGTGTCAGCAAATCAAATTTTTTTTCTTCCAACTTAATCCCAGTGAAGTGCATTTTTTTTTTCTAAAATAGATGCATGCCACCAAAGCATTTTTGATGTGTGTTAACATGTTGGCCCTATGGGCTGCATTTCTTCTGGGGAAGACAGACGACCTTCTTTCACTTTGAGTTTCCAACCGAGATCACCAGCAAAAGAAAATTAAAAAGCAGGCTTTTCGTTTTCGTCTTTCGGCAACCCTGATGTGGTTGCCGAGGCATTGCTTAGGAACACAAACATTACAGCACATATGGAAGTCTACTGTCGAGTGGAACCGAGTCCTAAAGCAACATGTTAAGTCGGAAAAATTTATGTTCATGCTAAAGCGGCAGTGTGGTAATCGGTTTCAATGGAAGTCAGAGGAATGCGTCAGGGATGAAAATGGCTCGCTCCCTTGGATGCAAGTGCAGGAATTCAGGCCCGTGGTCTGGGATGACTGTGTGAAGAGGAAGTTGCTTTTGTTAGTCAGGGCAAATCAGGCTTGTGGCCACTGTCCTCCTCTCATTGCACGTGCGTTTGTCTGCATAGAGGCAGCTTTATTTTGGACAATGGTTTAGTATTAAAGACCTTTAAGTCCATCAAGTTGCATATGCCCATTTATACACACTCAAAATACTAATTTTCTCCCTTTATTTGGATGTAAATGAGGTACTTTCAGGCTTGCCGAGGGCAATGGAGGCACAAGTCCAAATTCTTGCTTTGCCAAGTCAAGCCATTCAGCTCTTTCCAGGGGCCTTATCAGGGTTGCTTCTTTTGGTACCTTTGTACTAGGGAAAAGGAAGGTAGGAACATCCAGGAAGGGATTCATCGTGACTCTTTTAGGATGGTCACAATAATCTCATGTTGTGCCTTCTTCAATTGATCAAAAGAGAGCCTGTAAAACTTGATTAGACAAGATGTGATACCTTAAAGCAAATAAATCACAGTGAATGCTTCCTCTCTGGAACCAATGGTTTGCACTCCTGTCCACAAAAAGCTCTTGGCGTCTTGATTGCATGTCTGGTTCAATACCTAAATATTTTCAAAAAGCCCAAATCCCCCTTGTTTCTCGTAATTATGTGCCTCAGTTTCTTGTTTGTGAACTTGAACCTCCTTACCTCATGAGAGCAGTGTAATGCTGAATAATGATGGCTGTGAAATTCTCAGATATTGGGAAGAGTCATACTTTAAAAATATTTCAGAGACAGAACTTCTAATACTATCAGGAATAAAAAAAAAAGGAGGACAATGTTTAGTGCTTCTTGAGTTGTGTACTTGCAGTCTCAGCATTTTCTAAATGGGCTCAAGCATTTTTGCAGATATAATTGCCTTGAAAATCAGTGTTTGCCTTTCTCCATTCCCAGGAAGGCTGCCTGCCTAGACACTCCTGCATTTTGGAGTCTAGAGGTGGATCAAGCATGGTGGTGGTGGTCAAACATGGTTTTGAGGGTGAAAGGTGTAGGGAAAAGGCACCTGCCCTGCCCTTCACCTGGTCCCATCCTTGAAGCGCCATCATCACCACAGCAGTACCATGGGCCAGATAAAGTGCTGAGGTCCAGCTGCTCCTTTTCCCCATGGATATTGCACCCCTGACCTCAGCAGAGCTAAAAACTTGTGCTTTCTGGGTTGGACATGCAATTAGCCCAGGGCTGGGCTGAGCCCAACTCAGAGAAGCTGCTGGGGCAAAGGCACCAAGCGTCTTGAGGGAGAGGAGGAGGGTTTGAGGACCTAGCACACAAATCCTTTGTATCCCAGTTTTATCGTCTTGCTTGCTGAGGGAATAGCTTGCTTTTTAAGTTGCTTATTGTTTCAGGCCTACAGCTAATCCTCTAAGAAAGTAATTTCTGTCGCTCATGGCTAATTCCCCATCCTGCATTGAGAGTTATATCAGAGCAGAATTGCTGCTTAGTCACTGGCTGCTTTTCAGCCAAAGAAACATCATGGGTTCTGGATTATTGTGATTTTTTACTTTTTTTCCTCTCTGTCTCTCTTTATTTATTTTTTTTTTTAAATTTTTAATCCAGATTAATATTTAAATGTCATTTTCAATGTTTAATTCCTTGATTTTGCCCAGTTGGAAAAGCCACCTATTTATTTGAAAAACATTTTTGGAAGCCTGAAGATAACCACGCCGCTCCCATGGTTAAAATGTTTTATATAAAACTTGTTATTACCATAGATCAATGGGATATGTGCAGAATATGTTACAATGGGGCCTGTGTTAAGGATTTGTCAAGATTTCCATTATAAACCACTATTTTCAAGGGTCTATAACTCAGTCATAAAAATTCATTCCAAGCTCAAACTTGGCAAACAAAATGTCAACCCAGGAGAGATTTTCTTTTACCAGATTTACTTTAATGCTTTAAACTGATTTGTCTATTTTAAAATTATACGAGTGCCCTGTTTTATAGACTTTCTGCATATACAGGGTGCGTGTGTGCTAATATAACACACATACCAAGGAAAAAACAACGTTAAAAGCACATTAGCACAGCAAATCACGGCTCCAAAAAACCCACAAGGTTAAAAATGAGGTTGGATTTGCGCTTTGTGGAATCTTAGGCATTGGGGTGCCAATTTGGAGCTAAATCTTCAACTGGTGGATTCAGCTGGTCAGGGCTGATTTACACCAGCTGAGCTGCTGTCCTGTCTCGATGCCACCCAACATGGGACATCTCTAGGCATCTGAAAAAGCTGCTGTTGAAAATTGGTGGAAATCATGACACTGAGGTGAGGGATGGCTAGAGAGGATTGAGAATCTTCTCAGGGCAGCTGGTGTGACAGAGGAGCAGATGTTGAGCTGATCTCCCATCCAGTGATTCTGGATCCTGGCTGCTCTTGATGGTCACAGGGAAGGGGTGGGTGTGACAATGAAGTGCCAAAATCAGAGGATTAAAGCAAAGCTCTCTGTCTCTTCCCTGTGGTTAAGGAGCTAGAATCTGGCATCACCATGTAGTAGGTGGCCTGAGCTGTTCATCCCTCTTAAACACAAATGTCATTGTCAACACCTACATTTGTCCTAGGTGCCAGGGTACCTGGTCCAAGTATTCCTTTCCCTGTGCTCTCTCTTTGGCTGGGATAGATGAATTGTTGCTCATCCTGCTCACAGCCCAAAGCCCTGCCTTGCAGCAGGGTCTGGTGGAGAGGGGGAGAGGAAAAGAGGCAGCTGGGCTTGCAAAAACCCAGCCTGAGCCCCTGAGGTTGGACAGGCAGCAAAGAAGCACAAAAGCCTCCAACAGATGTTGGAGAGACGTTCTAAGGCCCAAGGAAGCTGATTTCTGTCCTTAGACCACAGCAGGGGGCTCAGGTAACCCTGCTCCCAGCTTGTGGACCTCCGCTGGCTGCCCAAAACCTTGAGGTGGATCCAAGCCTTAGTTCTTTCCAGAACTGAGCTTTAGACACACAAGGTCAGACCAGCTATTCCCTTTCTGGAAGGAGATGTGCAAGACTTGAGTTTGGCATCCTTCCCTGGTGCACTGGCTCCCTTTCTCCTGAAATCTTGGGCTATGAACTCTTTTCTGCTGATAAGACCGGGCTGTTTGTCATCTCCAAGCATCACCAGGCCGTGTTACACTCTGCTCCAGCAACCCCCTCCTGGGATCTTTTGTGGAGCTTGGTGTTGAGTCCCTCTTGCTCGTGGGTATTGTTAATTGAGGGCAGAAGTAGGTTCCCCTCTCTGCCATAAATGCAGCATTCACACACACACACACACACACACACACACACACACACACACACACACACACACACACATAAGATATTTGGGAAAGTTCTATCTTAAATGTAGGGGTGGGGGGGAGTAAAGAAAAGCAATAAAGAGCCTACATTATACCACATGTGTGAGCAAAGGGCTGTGGTTAACTCCCTTCAGATAGGTTTCAACCAGGGCCCCTTTGTAACAGCCCCCAGAAGGCTACTGAAAAGTCGGCATCCATAGTTTTAAATAGGTTAGTTTAAAAAAGAAATTGCATTAGAGACTTTTCCTCCCCCCACCTCTGCAAACCAAATACACAAGTGGTGCAAATAGGGGGAAATGGTTGTGGCTCACACGGGGTAGGCAGCTTCTCCTGGCGTGCTGGGGACATTGTCTGGGGACAGGAGGGAGGAGTACCATGAGTGCCTCTACCTGGCAGTCTCTCTATGCTGGGAGAAATGGATGGTAATTTTGTGGTCAGTGCTCTGGAGAGAGATGATTCTGAGTAGGTTGGTGAGCATTTCTTGATGCACATGGGATGAAGAAAGCCTTGACCTAGATGAAGGAGAGGGGAGTGCTGCAACCCCTGTATCCTTTTTCCTCCCTGACCTGCCTCACCTTCCCTTCACTCAGGAGTGGTGACAAGCCATTGCTTTTTCTAGTGCTTATATTGCTGCTGGTTCTGGGGTCCTCTGCCTGTCCTGATGTGCCCGTGCTGCCCCCAGCCCCACTTACCCCCACGGTGTGCCCACAGCCAGCTGTGACACAGTGACACACAGCGCTGTGATGGCTGAGCACACAGGACATTAAGGGACATTAATAAGAATCAGATTGAGAATAAAGTGAGTTGATGACTGGGCTTTGATTTTCCAGAGTGCTTTTTGGATGAAAAGTTAAAAAATGCTTCTCTCTCTCTTTTTTTTTTTTCCCCCCTAAATGTTGTTTGGCACAAAAGATGACATTATTTGCGTTGGCACCTTTTCCACATCAGCTCCCAAAACGCTCCCAATCTAGGATTGCTGATTTTTCACTTGTCAAGAAAAGAAAACAAACCAGAGTAGAAATGATGGTTTGGCTTTTACTTTGCGTGTTGTGAAAAACAAATAAACAAAACAAATATTTTTCCAAGTTTTTAATGGAAAATCCAATTCCCATGCTTACCAGAGTTGCTAATTAAGCAAGCCAGAAGAAGGATACGACACCCAGGGACACGCAGAATTTCCTCATGGCTGGTCAAACTGTTTATGAGTATAAGAAACATGCCTCAAACATATCTCTGCATCATTTTATTCACCACTGATGCTAAAAATTAAAGTATTGGATCAGTGGAAGCAAGATCTCACTTTACAACTGAACTCTAAGTCAGAAATAAAACAGCTTCTCAGAGAACAATATAGCCACAGTGGAGGGAGCCGGGTCACCTTTTGGTGAATTTAAATGAGTTCTTAATGAAAAGGGGAATAAATTTTTCACACATTCCTCTGCATTAAAGAGGGGTCAGAGTCTAGCATCAAGGTGAGCCTAAACTCAGGAAAGACACAAAGGGAATTCCTGAGCTGCCGACAGAAAATGTCTCTCCAGTCTGCCAGGAGCCAAAATGCTACTGCTGGAAAAACAGCAGGCAGGGTGGAAATCTGGGTCCAATGAAGGAGCAGCCAGGGAAGCTGTGGAGTGGGGTCGCAGAGCGGGGAAGATAAACAGCATCCCCCCACCACAGAGGTCAAGCTTATTACGGAGATGAGGCTGGTGTGGGTGTGAATAGGTTCAGCCAGATGGCAGGGACCAGCAATGCTGTCCCCCATTAACCAAACTGTGCAACATCCACTCCTTATTGTAAAGATGTGATGCATTTGAACACTGGCTGTCAGGATTTATTAAAAATGTGTAACCTCAGGCAAATTACCAAGTTCTCCATGTCTCAGTTTTGTTCTCTGTAAAATGGGCTGTTACTCCAAGGGAATCACTGTAAGGATTAGCAATGGAGGTGGACAGGGCAACTTTTTCTTTTCTTGAGAGCTAATTTATATTTATCTGTCAGATGAAAATCTTAAATGCCAATGCAATGGACTTTTTGATAATATATAGGTCATCTCAAAAGCAGTAATCCTGAGCTGTTGTTTGTAGAGTGTTTTCCTGCTCTGTGGTGTTCCTCAAATATGGTGCCAGTCGGACTTGAGAATGATCTTGCAAAAATGGATTTCACTCATGTGGCTGCCACTTTACTCAGGTGGGAAGGTTGTGGGAGGACCACAGGCCACCCCACATAGAGGGGTCTGCTGGGGTGTCCTGGGATTTCTGACAGCACTGCAGTCACACCTGCAGTGCCCAGATTCCCTGCTGTGGGATTGCTGCCTTTGCTGTGTGCTCCTGGTGTCTCTCTGCTCCTCTCCAGGAGTGAATTGCAGCTCCATGAGTAGCCAGGAGGTGAGGCATTGCTGTCAGGGCTGGACTGTGGCATGATGATGTCCCTCTCAGTTGGAGCTGTGGTAGCTCTGACCACACTGCATGGGGACAGGGGGTGGCAGAGCTGTGGGCACAGTGGGATGGGCAGCCAGCCCTCCTGGGCCTCCAGCAGGGAGTGGTGGTGGGTACAGAGCAGGGAGCCTTCTCCAGGAATAGGGTCTGGCTTTGCTTTGCATCTTTTTCCTAAATTAGACACGTAATTACTTGAGTCTTTCCAGCATTAATAAGGGACAGGCATCTCCAGAGGGCAGTTCAGACCTGAGTTGTGGGAAGCTCTCCTCGATAGGGGAAGGGCCCAGTCAGGTTCCTAATTTAAGCTTCTTGATTGAGAACTTCACATTTGGTGCAAAGACTCCCAGTCTTTGGGGTAAACATAAGAAAACATGTTAAATCCTGCAAATATCCCCTATTGCTGATAGTGCCCAGGAGAGTTATCTCCTCTGAGAATGGCAACCATCCTCCTTCCCTGCATCTTCTGGGGGGAAATCAGGAGTCCATTGGAGGTGGATAATGTTGAGCTGCCTTCCCTGTCTTAATACCTGGTTCTTTTGCTATTATAACTTTATTTAAAAGGAGGGGCAGAGAGTAGTGGGGAGACAAAGAAAATATTCGTGTAAGAAAATTCCACTTTAAAAGACAGCTTAAAACTGGGATTAATAAGTCTGCTTTTATGGAAGCATTTCTACATGTTGTAAAACATTTTTAAAAACACTGTAAAAACTACAGAGTTTCACATTAAATATGGCTGATTTTCTTTATAGAGCTGACCTGCTTCCCAGAGGTGATGTATACACACCATATGACACAGGGGTTGCTAGGGTAGGCAGTGTTTTTACATTGATTACTGTAGTAAATAATAATGTAAAACTGTGTATAAATAGGGAGTTCAATCTAGAGCTACCCCTGGGGTCTGCAGTTCTTTACACATGGCCCATTTTTCATCACTTCTGTGATTTTTTTTTTTTAAGGAAGAAGGAAAAGGGGGAGGGAGTGTGCTGGGTTGTTTTTTTCTTAATTTTTTTTTTTCTTGTCTCAGAAGAATATTTCCTCTTGGACCAGCTATTGAGCAAATGCCAAAAATACTGGTCAATGCTATGGGGAACTTGTTCCCTCAGCAATCCAGAAGTTCCAAAGAAAAACAACAAGGAGCTGGGGTGGCCAAAGAGGAGTGGGCAGATGAAGTGCATGCTGTAGTTTGGAGACTGGGGAACTCATGAGAATATTATCTAGATATCCACAGGAGCAGCAGTCAAGTGAACAACTTCTGCTCCCTGCCTGGGTAAAATATGGAGTGGTGGGTCTAGATTGCAAAAACCTGGCTTCATGTACCTTGGAAAACATTGATAAGTGCATGGATGGAGAAGTGGTGGGAGCAGGTTTCTGGGTGTCTGTCTGGCTGCTCAGGGATGACCCCCACAGCTGGGATATACCCATTGCCACCAGCAGCTCTGGGCAGACAGATTTCAGCTCCCCTTTGATGGAGACACAATTAATCACCCCTTAAACACATGCTTTGATGACATTGCCCCTTAGACAGGGCTTGTCCCAGCTGGAGGAGAGTGGAGGGGAAACGAGGACCTTCCTGGCTGGTCTAATAGCCCTGGTGTCCCTGGTGAAATTATTGGCCGCCACTTAACGCAATTTGTTTCATTTTGCAATTATTCTTCGGGGGGATTTTATAAGCTCCTGTAATAAGTCACTTCTGCTGGGATCCGGAGAGGAAGTGACCTGCATTAGAGGCAGAGGCATTAGCCCAGCCTCCCCTCCACAGTGCCTTGGGATCCCAGCACAGTGCTTTCCACAGTCCTGTGTGCGTGCATGTGGAATTCTGTGT
Organism: Cyanoderma ruficeps; assembly: GCA_008694505.1. NCBI lineage: Eukaryota > Metazoa > Chordata > Aves > Passeriformes > Timaliidae > Cyanoderma > Cyanoderma ruficeps. Next base: position 18,069,999 of record VZDJ01001247.1, read on the forward strand.
AGGTGTGCGTATGTGTGGATACGTGTGTAGTTGTATATGTGACTTTTTGTAGGGAGGTGTGTGTGTGTGTGCTACATATGGGAGCAGGGGTCTTCAGGCTTTAGGGGCTGAGAGGCACAAAAACCAGCTGAGCTCTCTGATGTTTCTGCTACAGAGAGATGTGCCAGTAGAAAACAGTTGCCTGCTGGTTTTCCTTGGCCAGGATTGGAGGTGCTTAAGCACAGGTGCTCGTGCTCCCAAATCCATGGTCATGGCCCAGGTCCTGCTCTCCAGTCTGTTTTCCCTTCAAGGTGTGCTGTGAGCTGGCTTTCCCAGTGGGGCTTTCAGGTTATGGTGGTGGAGCTGGCCAATGCTTTAGTCAGCTGCTCCCCTGGACTTTCCCATGTGGACAGAAACGTCAGGCTTGGGCAGCTTCCCACGGATGTAAGGCAGGCACAGGCCACAAACAATGCTCCAAGTCTACATGAGCAAGAGCCCCACACGTGCACACTCACCATAAATGTGTCACCCTGTCCCATGCACACACAATGGGCGCCCATACAACCACACACGCAGAGACGCACACACGCTCCTCTTCCAGATTCCAGCGGGGCTGCGAGTTTTAACTACCTAAATTAAAAACAGATTCCATCCTCCAGTGGGGAGCTGCCAGGAACTCGTCTTTTCCCCCTCCCTGACTTTTCTCTCCCAAATGCATTGGGGGGAAAAAGATGCATGCAGTTCTCCAAAGGGGCAAATGGCTTTGAGAAGCAGAGAGGTTGAGGGTGGGGGCAGCAGGACACACGGAGGAGGAAAAGGGAATGCACAGAATTACTTTCTAGTGGTAGAAGAATAAACAGCTTAAGTTAATAAAGTTGAGACCAAGGAGAACTATTTGGAGAGTGTGGAGGAAGTCAGGGATTAGTGAGAAAATAGGAGTGCAACAGCAGGAAATAGCGTGGCAGCACAGTGGACCTGAAGAAAGTGGAGGATGGAGGGATGGAGAGACTTGGCCAGCACAGCGGGGACGAGAGTCAGAAACTGAAGGGCTGGCAGCTCTAAGTCACAGCCCTGATGAAGCCCATCACCTTGTGCTCATCAAAATCTGCCTTGGGAGCCAAAACCTCTACTGAAAATGATGCAACCCATTTTTGGGAGTGGGCTTACTGATGGAGATGCCTTCTTTGTTGTAAGGCACGTGTAGCAGAAATTAAAAGGAAAAAAAATAATAAGAGGAGAAAGGGGAGCTCTGGGGTGAGAGAACAATGCCAGCCCCATGGGAGGACACCAAGGCTCCCAGCCCTGCAGTCCCTGCCTGTCCCAAGCCCCCTCTGACAGTGCTGCTGTCCCAGCACGGGCAGCCCCTTTGAGTGACAGCCCCGGGCGCCGGGTGTGTTGCTGACTCGATGACTTTTTGCAACTGTCGGAGAAGCTTAGCAGATAAGCACACAACAGTTTTTATTATTCCAAGAGGCAGAAGACTTGCCTTAGTGAGCGGTAACAAATACGGACATTCACGACCAGGATTAGAACAAACTGCACTGGTGGGCAAGGGCCAAAGGCAGCACGGAGCTGCAGTGTAACCCAAAACCTCCACAGCTGTTTTCATTTTCCTCCCTTCAACACAGTCCCTGTGTGGTACTTCAGGGAGAATTATGAAAGTGGCGTGTAATTCAGAGAAGTAATGTCTTTCTTTTTTTTTTTTTCTTTTCCCTCTCCCTTCTCTCTCGCTCTCTTTTTCTTGGAGTAATGAAAATTGCTGTGGTAGATTGTTTTGGATTCAAGGGAAATATCAGACTCTATTTTCTGCAGCATCTCGCTCATCCTTCAGCAGTCAAAACGGTAAATTTAATGAAAAAAAATTAAAAAGAAAAAGGTGAACAGCTTAGAAACGCTGGACATTGTGGAAATGAATGCAAGTGACTTCAGGGACCTTGGTGGCCTGAGAGAGACTTGCTGCTTTCATTCCAGTACAAAGCCTGATCTGTACAAATCCCCACTCCAGAGAAGGGGATTCCTACTGCCGTGAAGCCCCGCTGGCTCCGGCAGGCATTTTGATGGGAATTGTTTAAACAGCGTTGAGGCCACATCCTCTGCTGTATCCTGGTGTTTCACACCCAGCCTGGAGGATGCTCTACCTCTAACAAAAAAAGTGATTTTCTTTCTGGAGGATACATTCTCACCTGATCTAATGCTCTTTGTTCTGCTGGGCTTAGGCCAGAAGAGAATTTAGCCTTCTTGTTTTTAAACAGAATGACCACATTGTGGTTCCTCTGTCCTGTTGCCGGCACAGTGTTCCAAGAGGTTCTGCATTTTCTCATTAAAATCTCTAATTCTCGTGTACACAAAAAATCTGAAAAAATATCCTCCTTTTGGTCACCTAAAATATTTTGTTTAAAGCATTTTGAGGCCTTTCCTTTCAATATTGCAACTTAAAAAAAAAGTAAATTTAAACATGTGTCAGAAAAAACAAAAAACCACATATTTTAATTGTCTAAATATTTCAATCCAGTTTTATCAAAGACCTTACATTAAAAAAAAAAGAAATTTTTTTCATCTTCCCTTGATGTTATTCTTTAAAAGAAACCCCAACAAACCAAGCTAATATAGTAGCACGAAAAAACCACCAACAAAACAACCCCCTCAAAGCCTTCAGTTGCACTCCAGGAAATACTTCACCTCGAGTGAATATTAGGAAGCAGTGCTGAAAAGTTATATTTCTTGCCTGAAATTGTTGGGATTGTTCAAAAACCTTAGATAGCTGTTGCATCTTGTTATCAAATTCTGTTGGTCTTTCTTTTAATGGGTTTCACATGATTTTTATTCAACAAGAAAATAACTCAGAGAGCGACTGGAAACACTTAACGTGTGTACCCTGACACATCTGCACATACCATAATAGACACATGAATTTAATGCTCAGTTGATTCAATGCAGGGAGTGGAATTTAGTGTCAAGTCAATTAAAATATCCTGTTCCCACCCCCCCAACCCTCTCCCCTTTTTTTCTTTCCTTTCCCCCTCTGAAGTATTTATCAGGGTTGCTGCATGGGAGGTATGCGGTGTGGAAGTTGTGGGAGTGCTCCGCTCGTGATGCGTTTGTGCAGCACAGCAGAGAACGTCCCCGCTCCGCTGCAGCCACCACAGCCACACCAATGCCGAGCTCTGCTGGACAGGGGCAGGGATGGCAAAAGGCTGCCCACACGCCGCAGTCCCCACACTTTCCTGGCTGGGCAGCGAAGCAGCAAATTTGGCTGCGTGAGCACAGCAGACACGAACCCTGTTCCCGCTGCCCTGTGCGAGTCTGGAAGGCTACTGGAGCTAAACAAGCGTTATAAAACAAACTGTTATGAGCAGCAGATAAATACAGTGTTGAAAAAGATTGATGGTTAGGCAGCTGGGGTGTAGAAATATACTGCTTTCCATCTTGACATGAGTTGTTTTGGTTTTCCTGGAAGCTTATCCGTAGGTCTGTTGCGTCCTGTCTGGGATTTCATACCCGCAATCCAAAGACTCCAGGGTGAGGGCTGTGTGTGCCATGCTGTCGGTGATGTGGCACTGTCATGGCACTGAGCAGTGTGGGGAATATGCAGAATACACAAATCCTTTGTTTGCCACCGATAATGCTAGAGATGCTACAAAAGCAACATCATCTCTGCAGAGATTTTAGAATCAGTTTTGGTTTCAGTTTGGAAGATCGGCAGAGCTGGATTAAGCCAATGGGTTTTCCTCCGCTGATGTGCGTGAATTTTGGGTACAGAAATTTATTATTAACATCTGCACCTTGTGCATCAGAAAAAGCATGAGGCAAAGCTTAACTAAATCTAAAGATGAATGTGTTTGGATACACACATCAATTTTAAACCAAGGCGATAAACAATTGTCCTGTTTTCTATTGTTTCAGTGTTTCTTCCGGTGTAGACAACCTTTGCAGAACAAAGCTGTCTTTGTAAAACTAAGTCCTTCAGCATGTGAATACTTACACATGTCCTTCACTGTTTAACTGGAGGCAGAAGGGGCTTAAACCTTGGAGATAAAGCTTGTATGTGAGTCTTTGTAGAACTGGAAGTGATCCTGCGCTGTGCCAGTGCAGTGATCCCAGCACACCCTACCGTGTCTGGTTCACGTTTGGGGCCAGTCCTGATGTATAATTCATACACAACATTTTATTAACTGGCAAATTTCCCCCTGAACCCGCCCCCGCAAATTCTCCAAACTCTAAGGAAGGAATTTGTTGTGCGGTGGCCTCTTCCCCCTCTCCTTGCCCATTTTTTTATGACTGAGGAAACCCTTTTATTGTATGCGAAATAAAAGCTTGATGTGGTCTGCCATTTTTTAATTTACCGTGGTATTAAATACAAAATGTATCCGCTTACAGAAGGTGGCTCATGGCTTGTGGTCTGGGGTTGATCCAGTGCTTGTTGTGACTGGTTGTAGGGAGACAGGGAGAAGGTAAAATCTTCTCCAAGGTCTGAGCACGGATCAGTGGGGTGAAGGCATGAGAGCCTCATCCCTTCTTGCAGAGTTTGTCCCCTCTATAATTTTTCTTGTGTTGTGAAATGGCTGCCTCGCAGTGCTGCAGGATTAATGTCATTCCCCTGGGCTGAGGGTGACAAAGTGACCCTGAGTACCAGCATAATGAAACCAGCAGGTCAAATTCTGCTTTTCCAGTGTAAAGTAAAGTGCAAAACCCCCAGATCAGCTGCAGAGGTGGGTGGCAAGAAGATGCTGTGGGTGGCTGCACAGAGATAGCACAACCAGCCTCTGGTAAATAATGAATCTGGGGCTCCTCAGAGGGAGCTGGGGTGCTCGTGTGGGGGTTGAGAAGGCACAGGCTCATTTTGGGGCAGTTCTGTTGCGCTTTCTTCCTTGGTTTCACATTTGCTAAATGTTGTGGGCTTGTGGCACAGCGCTAACAAAAATCGGATGAAGAGGTCTGGACAGCCCGGGTGCTGATGGCTCTGTCTCCATGAAGTGCTATAAATAATGTTTGGGGCTTTGAATACAAAGATCTCTGACTCCAGAAGGCAGAATAAAAGACATGAAAGCATCTGAAATACAAAATATTAGGGCTTTTGCTTTTGAACAATCTTCCTTTATACTGCTCCATTGTCATGAAACCCCTTTCTGACCGTGGTTGGACAAGTTAGAGATGGCAAAACTGCCTTTTCTGGGAAAGGGAAGTTTTAATGAAGACAGATTGGGGCTCTTTCTGCTACTGTTATTGCTGGATTCCAGTTTTCTTTCTGGAAAGAAAAAGCAAAACCTACTCCCAAAGAAAAGCACATATGAAAAGGAAAGAGAAAAGAAGAGCAATGCCAGAAAACAACTTCTGAAGCTGAGTCATGGCAAGACCTCCATGTGGGAGAAGGGGCAGCTCCCTGCCTTGGCAGCGCCAGGCAAGCTCCACCATGGACAAGCTACTCAAGGCATTGCTTTTTGTTGCCTTTTTGGTTGCAGGCTCACTGAAACACAGCTACATCAATAAATAGAAATGGTAATGTAATCTTGGCTGACTGGATCAGATATATGCATATATATTTTAATATATAGGAGCCTAGAGAGAGAAGGATTAAATTATAGAAGGACTAGAGGACATGCGAGAGAAAAAGAAGATCAGGAATGGGAGTCAGGGCAGCACATGGCATGTGCCCAGAGCTGATGGAGGAGGAAATATCATCTGATCCTTTCTAAGGTGGGTCTGGTCAGGTCTCAGGATGCAAGTGCTGCAGCAGTGGGATCTCAGGAGAAGACTTCACGAAGCTGTAGCACAGACTGCTACTGAGAGACAGCTCACTCAGCACAGACTGGGGGGTTCAAATCTCTCTGGAGTGATGGGTTTTGCAAGGGGAAGAATGAACAAATCAGATTCTTTACATTTTTCGTCATATAATCCCGATTACATTTCTTTTTATCCAGCTCTGAAAATGGTTATTTATTACAGGATCAGAGACTCACACTCTGAAGCTTACATTGACATAATTACTCTGTGTGACTATTCCACAGCCATGATTTTTATTAAGCTCTTATGGATGGACAATCTTCAAAATAGATATTCTATTCAAGGTTATTAATAATTAAGTATCAAAAGGAAGAACTCAAGTGTCTTGTCTGGTTGATGTAATATGTTTAGCACTAAACCATTGCTTTGTTAGTTAAAAATGTGATTCAGGCAGCACAGGCAGTCTCTACTCTCTGCCCATTGGAAGTGCTCCAAAACTTTCACCAAGACATTGAGATAAATAGTGAGTGCTGAGACCATCTTCTCCTTGCTGACACTCTTTGAAGCAACAATCAGGTAAAGAAGATCAAGAGTTGATGGGAAATAATTAGAAGCTGTTACTTGGGCCCATGGATGCTCTGCTGTTCATGTCATTTCACTTTGGAAGGTTAGACTCACCAAAATAATTGCAAGCCAATCTCAGGGGCAATTATTGTTGTAACAAAGATTCAGGCCTGTAATTTTCTTCATGAAGGGAAAGCTGAAAACACCATTTTGACTTTTTTGCTGGTAACAGCATTTAATGGCACACAGGCAGGTTTTGAGGCAGTTTCTCCCTCCCTCCCCAGTCTTTCCCCACTCAGTTTCACAGACCGTGAGGTCTCCAGGACTTATCCTCAGTTGGTTTATGTCCATGGCAGGAGCCAGCCCAAATCTATTATTGTTCTGGTCATGGGCATAAGTGTGGTCCTTGCTGGCCCGGGGTGAGCTGGTCCAAATGCTCACCTAGATGAAGGTTTAAATGTCTGTCATCCATGTTCTCTCTGAATTCTGCTGGAGTTTAGCTCAGCCATGGCTTGGCCTTCCTCAGTGCTGGTGTTGTCAGTGCCCACCAGCTCATGGACCAGCTCACCCCAGACTGAAATGGGCTCACAGATCTCTCTGCTCAGCTGTGGCTGCTGGAGGCTGGGCTGAGACAGAGGGTTTGAGGTGCCCTTGTGTCCCCTCCTTGAGCCCCTAGCCATCCCATAATGAGTGTCTTCTTTGGAAACAGCCGTTTTTCGGTGGTGGCTTGTCCCCTGGAGGTGATGTGGGTGAGCTCAGGTCATGGAAACAGCCGCTCCATCCGTGTAACTATTGTTGGATCCTGTTACCCACATCACAGGGAAAGCTTTCAAAGCTGAGCATACCCAGTGCATGTGCAGGAGCTGTTTCTAAAACATGACTACTGTGGCCATTAACTGAGGCTTTTCCTTTTTTGTTGTTGCTGTTGTTTAAAGGCAGTTCATATTATGTACTCAATGTTTTTCAAATTAAACCATTATTTATCCAGAGGTAGCCAAAAATGTAGCCGAAAAACCACCTCTGATTATTTTTTGACCTCTCTAAGGCTAATAATCTGCTAAAACGTCTTTAAACCATCTTAAAGAAAACAGAAACACCACTGCTGACAACTCACATACCTACTTTTTAATGCAGTGTTATTTTAAATGGCTGAGTTTATAAACCTCTAAAGACTGAGGTTTGTAATAGAAATGCTGACAGATCCTTAACACTCCATCCCATAATAACAATATCTTGAGAAAGAATGGGAACGTGGACACCACTGTCCTTGTTATGGAGCTGGGAATTTATTCCCCTTTTTGATTGAGCTCATGTAGCCAGAAAACTGTTTCTCCTGTGGATTCGGGGTGAGGACGGAATTGACATGGCAGCACCCAGACGTTGCTGTGGGGTGGCTGAGAAGCTCGGCTCTGCCTCCACCATGGACTGAGCCCACCAGAATTTTTCCTTCTACATTCCTATTGCAAAAAAACCCCTCACAGAAATGTCTCGGTGATGGGGGTGGTTTGAGAGGCTCTGCACAAAAGGGACCACGTTCCCAGGTGGTGCACATCAACCTTCACAGACCTCTGCCCGTAGCCTGGCACAGGGAGTTTAGGGAAGGGTATTAATTGCACAAGACTGCAGCATTTCTCAGGAGTGGGTGCTTTTCAGAGTCACTGCCCACATAAGAAGCTCCTTATATGCCTCCAGGTGGATATCTTTACACCGCTCTCTGGCCTGTAAAACTTCCTGAAGGGGAAGAAAAGCTAAATGAGATTTATGTGCTCAGAAAGCAACGTGATAATTCGTGCTATGCAGTGGGGAGGGGATGCTATCATATCATCATTAAATTAAGATGTGCAGGCCAGATGTGATACCTTGATAAGGATTGATAGAATCTTTATAGGGCAACATGGCTGAGCTTGTGGTTGGCTTTATGGGCAGAGCAAGGAGAGCTGCAGGCAGCACAAAATGCCCTCGTGTCCTCAGATCATTATCAGGTTCTGATCGTGGGCTTGTTTGGTCTCTGCACCCTGTGATATCACCCTTGCCCACCCAGGTCTCCCATAAAGAGCACCCATGTGCTGTGGAAAGGAACACAGATGGTTTTGTCCATCCCAGCACTGTCAAGCTCTGTTTTGGAGGGCGTTCCTTGGAAAAGAGGGCTTTTTGACCATTATTTTTCTTTCATTTTATTTTTATATCTGGCCATCTGGTTCTCTCTTCTTCCTCTGCTGAGCATCTCTGCAGATTTTCCTCTGATGAAATCCTCTCATGTATATACACTGAATTTTTGTTGGCTCTATTGTTGGACTTTCACTGTCATAAAAAATAAAGACAGTGGCTCAGGGAATGCTGGTAGGTATCTACACCTTGTTCAGGCTCCCTGGATATTTCCCCTGAGGTCTGGCCTTTGATGAACAGTGTATGGCACAAATCAGGACAGACCAAGTGAAACGGGGGGTTTTCATGCCTCTGAAGATCACAGCCTCAGTTTTCTCCCTGTGTTTTCCCATAAAAAGTGAAGCAGCCCTGAAAGTTGAAAATGAGCCCTTGGGTTTGTTTGTTTCAGACTTTACAAGGAAGAGAGTGGCAAAACATAATGAATTAACTGCTCTCCCCCCAAAAAAAAATAAAAAAAAGGAGGGAGAAAGAGACACAGGAAGAGTTCATTCAACATTAACTTGAAATTCCTACCTGCCAGGAAAGCACAGCATCCTCAGACTTTTTAATGGAACTCACATTAGGCCAAACCAGGAGTTTGGCAAGTTTTTCCTTTGCCATAAGCCATTAAAGCACCAAAGAGCAGGGGACTGCTTTTAGCTTGTTTTCCTGTGAACAGTGTAAGCATCTCTGTTGCTGGTGTGGGATGCCAAGCTATAACATTAAGGGTCTTGTTTATAATTTTGCAAAGATTTCAGCAGCAGGGTTGTATTTTTTGCCTGTGTCTTTGGCTTGGCTTGCCACAGTCAAACAGCTGGGATCACTGTATGTGTGTGTGGTCAAATTTACTGTGAACCGATTAGGATATTAAACAAAATGAAATAAACATGTAAATCTCAAAAACCATCTTGGAGTTGAGGTTTACTTCTATGGAAAGAATACAGATGGAAAAAGTAACATAAAATTAAAGACATTCCTAATGGCAGGCTTTTTTTTTTTTCCTGTTGCCACTATTTTTTTTTTCAAGGAAAATAAATAGAAGGAAAATAATTTCAATGAAAATAAATAGAAATTACACTTTTTATAGAAAATGTTTTGCATCTCTAAGGAAAATGTTGCGGAGTAGAAAAGCTCGTTTTAAATAATTATAATCCCGTATGTATTTGTGTTCTCTTCCATGTGACTGAATATATTTAAGCAGGGAAGGAAAGAGAAGGAAGCTTTTATTGATTTGGGGTTTTTATCTTTTCATTACCAAAAGTCATCAGCTACAGTCTTGGCTGGCCAAAAGCGATTTCAGCAGACTAGCAGGGATCTGATATGATCTAATCTAATCGATCTATGGATGAGAAAAGCTTTTCTTTTCATGCCAGTTTGTTTGCTTAGCAAAAATGTGACTCCAAGAGTGGCAGGGACCACCAGGAATAAAGGAAATATCCTTGGAAAGTCAAATGCATGGATTTTTTTTTTCTTTTTTTGGGTGGCCTGTTAATGATTCAGGTTTAATGAAGGGGTTTGGTTTTAGTAGGACAGCTTAATCAGAATATTAATTATTTGTGACTCCTGCTGTTTCACAGAGGACAGATCTTCTGCCTGGCACAAATTTCAAACTCCATGTCTGGCTTTATTCTGTTTCTGAAAAAGAAGTTCTCAACTTTCAAATTTACCACTAAAGGAGGTTTCTAAATCCCTTTTGATCTTAGTTGTCTTTAGTTCAGGCTTCTTTTTAAAAAAGAAAATTAAAATGTGGGAGTTTTAAATTTTTGGTTTTAGTTTATTTGGTGTTGGCCATGTTATCTAATGAGTAAATATACAAAGTAAATGAGTAAATATATAAAGGACAAATAGAGTTTCTCCCAAGAGAAAAAATCAAAGCATTTTATTAAAAATTGCTGATTTTTTTTTTTTTATTTTCTCACAACTTTTTCTGTTTTGGTTTCTCCAAAATAAAATTCTAGCTAGTTTGGAAGCAGGAAGGTATTCTCCTCCTTTCAGTACTTATATCCATGGGTTAAAATTTCTGCAAATTGATAAAGATTGGAACTTTTTCCTTTGGTAACATCTTTTTCTCTGTTATGCACCTCAGGGATCTCAAAGTTCTTCCAAGATGTGGCTTTTCAAAGCAAGCCAATCCTTTTCTCTTCTACCTTGACAGTTTTCTGGGGTGTAGATTTTCCCAGATTTTTTTTTTTTTGGATAAATTTGTGCCTCAACTCTTCTCCTTCCTTTTCCTGCCAGGTCTTGTACTTGCATCAGTGTTGTATTTTTTGCGAAGTGAGTTTCTTGGCTTATTTTTGGCCTAGAAATGTCAGTGATGGGCTCAGGAGACAATTTTGGATCTAGTCTACTGCTTTTTTCTCTTCATCTTCATGGAAAGTCCTCCTTTGCTTGTTGCCACCCAACAAAAGAAGAGACACCTTTCATAATATGAAGGTATGATGGAATTAAAAAAAGAATAAACTGTTTTTCCCCTAAATGGAATAACACATTAAAACTTCCTAGAGTATTTTTTTTAGGGGAAAAAAACCCCCAAATATTAAATTTCTTAATTTTAAAGCCATTGTTAATGTTGGATCATGACATGCCTGTAAGAGAAGTGCAGAAAATAGATATTAAATTTTTAAATTTCATCTTACTGGATCTGGGCTTGTTTATATGAGTTACTTTCCACAAATCCTTTGAAGGGGAATCCACAAAACTCCAGATCCTACTCTGGCTCCTTTACATTCTCGCTGTGTTCTATCTTATATGGATGGATGTGGCCAAAAGGTCAGTGATTCTGACAAATACATGCTACTAAATGAGTTGCCCTGGATTTTCTGATGCATGAAAATAAGCACGCTAAACTTTTGTGACAATTTTGGTACAGATGTTTAAGACGAACATTTATTTTTTTAAAAAAGGCAGAAGATAAAATTTCTCTTGCTATTTCGGTCTGGTGGAAAATAGCCTGGAGTGTCAAATATGTGTGTGAATTCTCTTTGAGTTATCTTGGGCCTCATACCCAGCCTTCGGTGGTTCTTTTGCCTTTCTCATTTTCTTTAAAAAAATATTTTAACACCTGACATTTCTGTTGCTTCGCCACCGAGACGGGGGTAACTTTTGAACTTTTCGACGTGTCAGACAGAGGGAATTCCTTAAATTTCTTCAGTCTTCAAGTCATTTCATCGCTGCTGTCTGCCCATCTCAAAAACATTTCAGGTCACAGCTGTAGCAGTCAGAGTCCAGGAAAAGGAACGAAGTGAAAATCTGAATACTGGGCTTGAAGCACACCGATGTCTTCACAGGTCTGAATCCCATTTTCCCTCTGGTATCGATCCAGCCTCTTTCCCACAATGCCCCTTTCGCCCCGGCTTTTTCAAGAGGAATATTTTGAATATGAATATTTACATGTGTATGCAGACTTCAGTTACATTTGCAAACGAAAAAATCAAACTGAAATAACAGAAGGAAAAGACCAAGTCTTTTTCTGGAGAAAATTAGCTCCCCCTTTCTTCAGCCTCGTATATGAATTTTACGATCTTGTGACAGTTTGGGAGTTATTTAAAAGTCTCATTCAGTTATTTGGGGTTTTTTTCTTTCCTTTTTTTTTTTTTCTCCTAATGTCTGCTGCTTTGTTCTCTGAGAACCAATTGCACTGCAATGACTTTTTTTCAGGAAAAATCAAATGCAAGCTTTAATGGGAAAAAATGATAAAACATATTTTAACAACCAAGGGAATCCCTTGGGGAACCTGATCTTCTGAAATTTCTGGGATAAACTGATCAGGATACACTTGTATAAGTACCCATCCATCTCTCCAAGGAGTTGCACCCCCAGGGGAATTCTGAAGGAGTGTTGCATGTCCTCTGCAAGCCATTTTTGCCAGAACCTGAAGCTCGTTGGTGCTATTTCAGGATTTTGTTACAAACTCCAGTGCAGGTGCACAGGTCAGCAGATGCTGACAAATGGATTAACTTTGCTTCACTCCGTGTTTGGTTTTTTCAAGGGAATGCAACAAGCAGACCTCCAGTGCCTGTGTGTGGACTGGGGGTAAGACATGAAGAACAAGACTCTTATGTTTAAAATCAGGGTGATATTTAGCTTGTTGGAAGATAAAATTTATGCTGACATCCTGGGTGATTCAGGACCACATAAATCAAAAGGGGGAATTTCTTCCCAGGGGTCAGGCTTATGATCTGTGAATGCCCCAGTTTTGTGCTGTTCTGTCATGAGTTCCTCCTTTACCAGGTCAGCTCTAGGAAAGAGATTTAAAAATAAGATCTCTGAAATCACAGGCATCAAGTTTATTATTTTCTGGAACAAACCAAGTGCTGTCTCCATTCTGATTACACTGATTAACCATGTCTTCAGTACTGTCCATTACATATTCAGTACCTAGTGAACCAACCAGTGGATGAGTCAAAATTAAATTTGAGAAGGCTTTCCAATTAAATATATTAGATATCTAAGCAATATTGCATAGTAATAATTTCATGTAGGGGCATGCTGGTCATTTAGATCCAGGTCCAAGCAGATAATTTATTTCATTTTGTTGTTTATCCTCTGTCCTCACGTCTTCTGGATTTGTGTTCCTGCAGACGATAATCCTGTGATAAAAACAAGACTTTAAAATACATAAATAAATATGTCCTTACTCCTAGAGAGATCAGGCTGTCTCCGGTCTCATACAGAACTCTGTTTCCTCTTTCTTTCTCCAACTATCCATTCAGATATAAGGGTGAAAAAGTACTTTAATTAAATTGCTCTGCAGGAATTACTGAGAATTGTGAAAAACGCTCCTTTAAAAAAATGTAATTGTGTTTTTTCCATCCTTTCATGTTATAGGCATATGAACATGTGTGTCAGGTTATTTCAGGGGAAGCCAAACTGGATGAGCCAACACGGAGAATACAGTCTGCCACTTCTGCAAATCCAGAATCACTCCTGTGTGGTGCTGGTCAGATCCAGGATAGACTATTAAAAATGTCATTAAAAAGAACAGTGCCAGGTAAAACCAGTAACACAAGCAAGCCCAGATCTCTGCTTTCCCAGTTGCCTCCTAACACGTCCAATCCAGGAGGATGCCGTTGTCTCCGGCAGCACAGAAGCCAGGCACATCCACAGCAGAGGAAAAGGCAAGCTGGAAATATCTGCTGTGCTGTTGTGCTCTGCACCCTGTGACCCTGCCAGGACCGGCCTCCCGCAGCCTCCATTGTCCCCTGCTCTGCTCCCCATTGTTCCCTTGCAGGGGGAGATGGTGCACACAGCACGGGCTGATAGTGCTCGCTGCATGACATAATTTAGGTCAATCAGCATCAGTTACACCATCTGGGAAGGGAATGGCTTCTGAATGCTTCATCACTGGAGGTCTCAGCTCCCTGCAAACCATGGTCTTCCTCCAACTGGGCTATAAAGGGGGTAGCAAACATCTAGCAGGGAGTGGTGGTCGTGTTTCAGGGTTGGTTTTGCGGCCTTAGAAGCCCCAAAGAGCCACTTTTCCAATGACCATCCTTGTTTTCCGGGCTTTAGATTTTCAGTGTGCTCCCCCTGCCCCGACTCTGTAAGCTCAAACCTTTCTTTCCTCTCCCACAGTCCCCTTACAGGGTTTATTTGACAGTCCTTCTGTCACTTAATTTCGTTAGTAGATTGGGATGGAAAGTTTATAAGACAGCAATAAAAACAAGGAGATTATTCCTTTCAGGCAGAACAGGACTTTAAGTGATTTAACCAAGAAGGGATCCAAGCCCTGGCTCGTGTGCCTTATGCAGATGCTAAAATCATTACCGCCATGTAAAAATATATCTGTAAGTTTCCACTTTTGCATTTCCCCACTGCAGCGGGCTCTGATGCCATTTTCCACCAATTTCTAAGCCCAGCAGCTGTTTCATCTCGCCCCTCACTCCCTCCCTAGACCTTTCCACAGCTTTTTTGCTGACATTGTGCTGTGCTGGGTGTCTGCAGGAGGCCGGGCTGGACTTTCCTCTCCGGCTCTGTCAGCAATTCATCATCCAGTTGAGGAATGAGTTATCCCAAGTGAGAATAATCCTGCTCATCTCTGCTTCCTTCTCGCTGTCTGCACGGTGGTTTCTTATCAGAATTGCTGAACCAACACACAGAATTGAGGAGAGTGTGCAGTGCAGGTGCCATCTCCAGTTACTGCTCTCATAGCACGAAAATGGCACAGGGAGAGGAGAGGGTTGCTCGGCCAACCAGAGCAGGCAGAGCTGAGGGACCTGTGGGACTAATGAAACCTTGAAGAACTGGTTGGAAAATGAAGATGCTTTGCAGATAAGTATTTGCTTAGGGTTGCTTTGGTTATTTTTTGGATGGGAGAATTGAAAAAAACTGTACTCTCTCCCTTAATTTTCCCTTCATTCTCTCTTTATTCCTACAATCCATATGAGACAGGAAACAAAAAAAAACCATCCTTAGTTTGCTTCCCTCCTCTGCTTTTTTGTTTTCTCAAAAAAGTAAACAGAGAAAAGAGAAAAGAGTATTAAAAGAGGGAAGGGGCACTCAGAAAATAAAAAATTAGAACGAGAAATTCAAGCAGCTTAGTAATAATTGCTGGAACAGTAACATTAAACTGTTTCTCTGCAGTGTCCCTTAGCTCTGGTCTCATAATTCTGGGTAGGAAAGAAAAGGTGTAACTGCAGCCAATGGATTTTCTTTTCTACAGCTAAGATCACTGCAAGGGAGTTCAGTTTTTCAGTAACACAGCTCCTGTTTTACCTATAAAGCACCTATGAATGCTGTTGGCCTTGTAAGATGCTTACATCAGAAGCAAGCCAGTTGTCCCCCTGAGGAACCAAGATGTGTTTTGAATTGGAAAGGATGACAGTACTTTAAAAACCTTTTGTACAAAAAGAAAAAGAAAAAAAGGCACTATTGCTTGGCTTAAGTTCATTGCCTTGGAAAACTCTTATTTTGTAGCTCTCCAATGAATCCTCCTACCATAGCCCATCAAAGTCGATGGTAATAAAAACCCCAAACACGCAGAGTTTATCTGTCTAAAGACAGAAGTGATGCCTGGAAAGAAATTTTTCTATTGTGATTTAAAGACGCTTTTAATTACCTGGGCAAACATCCATTCAAAGAAGCTGGTTTATCACCCAAGAGTATCATTGAGGGAAATGCTGTCACACATCTGCAATGTTGCTAGTGAACCATCTTGCTAATCACGGATTTGTGCTTTGTGCACATGCAGGACGTGCAGGGATATTCTTCTATCAATACACGGAGAAAACCAAGAGTAATTCCCTATTGCTCACATTTGTGGCTCATGTGTGACCCACCTCTTTGCCACACCCAGCGTAGTACCTTAGGAGTCACTAAAATCAGATCAACTTTTATTTTTCATTTACCAACCCTGTATTTCATTGAACAGAAGCTTTCTGTTAAACTGAAACAGATGATGTTTAAAACTAATACTAATTGATTCCATTCCTGGAGTTCACAGTGGTAGCAAGTAAAATAGCTCCCTGACCCTGCCGGTGGATTCAGATCTCAGACTGTGCCGTGCATTTTGACTTCTCTTTTCCTTTTGCAATGTCCACGCAGCCCAGTGTTGGCTCTCAGCATCACTCCCCAAAACACCATGCTGCTTAAGGAGGGGGTTCTACTGGGATGAACGAGATGTGGGGAGGTTCCCAGCACCACTGGGGACACCCCCGGGGAGTTACTTCATTATTGCTGGACTTCCTTCTTGGTGTAGTAAGGATAAATATGCACTGCTTTATATAAAGGTAGGATGAAATCCACCAGTGATTATGAGGAGCTTTGTTACAGTGAGGCTGGTATGAGAGTCACCTCATATATCTCATTAATAACTGAGGTTCCTTGTTCCACAAGGAAAAGAATCAGGTGCTATTTCTTCTTTTCTTTGCTGCGAGTAACATGAACTATAGTCAACAGTCAAAAAAAATACCACCTAAGCCCTCTCAAAAATATAAATATTGGGGATGCTTGCCTTGGTCTGCAGAAAGGACCTTTAATTCTTGCAGCCAACCACGTCATAAAAACATGAACACTACTGCTGGGAACAAAATCTCCTCGTATTATTGAGGCAGGAAAGTTGAATGTCTCATGCTGAGACTAAGGGCTTTGCACACTCTCAGGGCTGTGCACTTACAGTCTTTAAATCAGCATCTCCCCAGAAGCCCCTGTGCTGGTGTTGGGTTGGGCAGTCTTCCACTGACCCCTCATTCCCAACAGGGCAGGAGCAGCCCAGACACTTGGCTGTGCATTTAGGACAGCCTGTATTGAGCACCTTCTCTTTTAGGAGAAGTTCGGTGTCATCTGGGGCAACAGGAGATAATAACAGAACTTCCCACTCAGCAGAAGCTGATATTTTACCAGGAGCTGTCTGTCTGAGCATCCCTGAATCCTTCTATTTCCATCCAAACCTGCAGTAACATCTGCCTTCTATTGCAAGGCAAACGCTCTCCAAGCTGTCAGCATGTCCAGCTCCCCAAGCAGGGCTCTTTAATGGAAATGTTGACAGCTTGCTAGGAGCTCTGATGTCAAAACATGGGGCTCTGGAATTGCGCTGGCTATTTTTCCAACTATGTAAATGAAAACAGTTAAATGCTGGAATAGCCACCACTGGTTCTTTGTGATAAATACCATGCAGATCTTAGCCAGAGAGATCTCTTTGAAAAGCCTTGGTTTTATTACCATTATAAATTGATCCCCAAATTATTCATCACTCCAAAAAGAGGTAAAAAGATTTTTCCTTTGTGTCTCCTCTTTCACACACACTTTTAATTCACAGCCTCTGGAACTACTTGAATTGATTTCTACAGCAAAGATTGAAAGTTTCAATTAGGGATGTTTGATGGAAGAAGCAAAAGGCCTGGTCTTTATTTAAAACAGGTGTGAAAGAGAGGCATGGAAATATGGGTACCACAACAGGAGCATCTGTTGTTGCAGGTGTATGTCTGGGTTGAGTTCTTCTGCTTGAGGAGTTCATGGAGGCAAGAAGATGCCTTGTCTCTTCAGAATGGCTCATCTTTGGCAGTGGAGGATTTGTGTTCTGTTCATTAGAGGAACCAAGTGCCTTTTCCCAGGGAAATGAGTGAATTCTGCAGACCAATGGATTGGCCTTCCTAAGGGACTGAATTGGATAGTCCATCCATATGGGTTCGCAGGAGTGGGATACCACTGGGCGAGGCTTGGGGGAAAGCACCCTGGGGATCAGGCAAGGCAGCATCAGGACATGCTGTGGCTGCACAACATGGCTTGTTTTCTTGCTGTCCAACACCAGCCCCAGCACTCAGAGACCTCCCTTACCTCTGAGGATGTCTGAGCTCCCACCACAGAGAAGGGGAAGAGCCTTTCTGCTGGGTAATAAGGGAGCATGGGTGATTACAGCCCTGCCAGTTGTGTTCACAGCTGGGTGGCACAAATCCCATTGAAAGTGTCTTAATTATATTATAAACTTACAGCCCATTAACTTCCCCTCTTTGACACAAGGAGATTTAATTGACAAGCCATTACTATTTTTTTTTTTATGCTCCCTTGGTATTTGCTTTTGTTCTCTTTCCAGAGTGGAGCCCAGATCAGGCCCTTTGGTATTAAATATGTCTGGCTCGAAAGTCCTCAAATGGATCAAAACAATCTTGATCAGTGGAAAGTTTCTGAAGTGGAGCTGGATTTTACAGTGTACATGTGTGCCCAAAGTGTTTCTTCTGCAATGTTCAAATAGAGGGTTCATTTCACTTTAAGACCATAAAAAATGGAGTTATTTAATAGGGCCCTTGGTTGGGTAATTATGAAGCAAAGGAAAAGCAGACAATCCACCCAGGGGGTGTGTGTGTTTTTTCTTCAGTGGTGTTAAATACTATTTGGATTATTCACTGAATAAACATTAAATAATGTAATTTGGAAACCAGGTCCCATTAGGGATTTAAATGTGCAGTCTGTCACTGGTAAAGGATTAAGATATTAGTGTATTAATGTAATATCAAAAGCTGTGGATTCCTTCTGTGTTGCTTAAGTGCTTTCTGATCAAACATGTTTTAACAGTTTGTTGGTTTCTCGTTTTTTTTTTTTTTAATTGCTCGTTTCATGGTGTAATGAAAGTGAGGATGGATATAGCACAGTGTTTGAGTTTGCCTGCTTAGCCTGAAACTCTACAAAAGAAAAAGGGCCTGTGGTCTAATCCACCATAACCTGAGACTGGAAAAACTTGGCAGACCCAAACCTTCACCTTTGTTTGCAAAGAGCCCATCATGCTTCGGCATTGTAAAAACTCCCTGTCACTGCATCTCCCCCTCCACTCCTGCTCCTTTCCCCAGTGCCACACAAACAATGCTTTGTGCTTTGGACATTTCTGCTATGTTTCGTCTTAGAGGTTTCTTGGGACAAGGTGCTTCTACAAGGCGTGGACAAGGATGGGTAGATACGGCTTTTCAGAGATCCAGGGGCTCTTGAGACTGACTCAATCCTATATTGAGGCCAGGAGTGGAAGTTGAGAGGAACTTGAGAGGCCCTGGATGACCCTTTGGCATTTCAGGAACTTTTCCACCTACAGTCCCTTTTGGAAATGGGTCTTGTATGAGTTCAACCTGTGAGACTATTTCCATCCCTGTGCAGAAGCATCCAGCAGGTTAACTGTGTTTATGCTGTTAGAGGTAGAAAGTACATCTTGATTTTGCAATAAGCCCTAATATTTACACCTTGGAGAGTTTGCAGATGTTGGTTTCCATTGAGGAGCAAGCCCTAGGTGTCTACAACAGCACCACTAGAAGCATGCTCTCCTAAAATGAGCTCCTGGGATTAAAAGTGCTTCCTTCTTTTGTGTGTTTATGAAGTTTGCGTGAAATGGCCATTGCTGGCGCTAGGAAAACCTCAAGATCATATATTTTGGTGATGAGTCCAGACACAGGAGCATATCAAGCCTTTCTTAAGCAATCCCTTAAAGACTTGAGTGATTTGGATTCCTTTTCAAGTGACAGGCACTTTGCTGCTGAAGGAGGGTGAAACTGTGGGTTTGGCAAGCCGGATTGGCTTTCATCCACTCAGGATCCAGGTTGAAGAGGGTATTACCAGGGCAAAGATGAAAAAATAAAATTGGTTTTGTTCCGAGCTGAGCACATCCTATTGGCTCCTGAAGAAAAACAAGGCTTAAAATAAAATGTGTGTGTTTGTTTAAGCTGTGTCAGTGGTGAATATAAATCGACAGCTCATCCAAGTCAAAAATTGTGTGCTCCAAATCTGTAGACAATCAAGCATTTTATTTTTGATAACCAGTCACTGTTTATTGTAGTATACAGCAATGTTTTAAAAAGAACAAGAGTGTTCCTGCTCACTGGGTCAATTCCAAGTACTGCATTTTAGTAAATGGAGCAGGAACTCAAGTTGATGAAATTTGCAAACAAATCCCTACGGAACCCCATCCATTAAAAATTAGCACTAAGTTAGATATTACAAACAACACTGGAAAATGGTCTCTGTAGCTATTGTCTTGAAAATCCTTGGTGCAATAAAAATTTCCCATTTTCTGTAAACGAGGGGAAAAAAACAGAGTTGCTGGAAAACACTTCAGTTCACCTAATTGGAAAATATAATTCAAATATTCATAATGATTCCTCTTAAAAATGGATGAAAAGAACATTCTTGAATATTATTTGGAAGCAAGTCAAAATATGCACTTGTCGTTACTATGGCAATAAGCAAAAAGCAGAGGAAAAACCCCAACAACAGCAAAAAACCCTCAGGTTTGAAAGGAACTTGCCATGTATGATTATTTTTATGATCACAAACCCCTTGCAGCAGCCAATTTGCTGAGTATGTGATCTAATTGAGGGCAAT
>VZDJ01001247.1:18090365-18133600 GCA_008694505.1 Cyanoderma ruficeps
TTTCTTTTTTTTTTTTTTTTTTTTGCCCCTCTCTCTTTCCCCGTCCCCCTTAGCCCCCCTTCCCACCTCCCACCCCCCCTCCAATTGCTGGAAACATTTCACAATTAAAGCAGAAGAGGCTTGTTCTGCGGTTCTCACCTTTTGTCCTGAATAGCCTGGAAACAGAGGGACACTTTCCCCGTTGAAGTCTGGTGTAATTTCCCCTTGAATGGGCTCTCATGATAAGAACAGGGGTCACTGGATGGGATGGTATGCAATAAAGCTTGTGATTGCACGGTTCTTCATCGTCACAAAACAGCCCAACACTCTGCTTTATGATAGCACAATTGGTGAGCACAATGGCTTGGGTAGAAAGCTAGAGAAACAGAGAGACGGGTATAGATACTGAGATGGAGATATCAGTCAAGCGATTGTCCCTCTTGGTGTGTTTCAAGTGCTGAAGTGTACAAGTGGCTGAGAACAGGGTCCCCAAACATTACGCTGAAAAGCGGTGAATGAATAAAAAGGGATGGCAGGAGTGGATGAATCCTGCCTATAGAATGCACCTTTGTGGTCAAATGTATAAGATAATATATAGCAGCTGTGTTATAAGCCAGCAAAGGGAATTGAACTCACAAAGCTCAGGCTTTCAATAGCTTCCCTTGTGGGAACACCAAAAGTTTAAGAGGTGGAGGAGGGCTTATTGCTGACTAACGCCCACACTTAATAAGAGTTGCCTTGCATGCTGTGGAACCTATCCTTTGGGCCGGTTGCTGAAGTCCTTATTTACTGCCCCTAAGCGAGAGCTTTGATTGAGTAAAGGCTGAGTAAAACCTGGATAAAGGCTCAGGAGTTGGCTGGATGTGAAGTTGCTTGCCATGAGCCAGCATTTAGAGCGTCCATTTCTGGAAGGGCTGCCAGTTCCCATGGACTCAGTCGGGAGCTGCAAGGGCTTAGTGCTAGAGGAGGTTTTAACAAACACTGGAACTTTTTAATGATAATACCAAAACCAGGAAATATTTGCTCCCGCTTCTTCTTTCCAAAAAGTTTTATTAAAAGCAAACCCAAGCATCATAAAGCAGGCCCTCAGTTTTTCAGGAGAAATCTCTCCTTCTTCTCCCCTCAGTTCCATAAATCAGTGAGAAATAGTTTTGTGTGAGCTCAGTCGGTACTGTGTGCGTTTTGGCCCCACTCATAGTTAGAAATTGCCTTCTAGTGATGCAGGAGGAAAATCATACACCTTTTTTTTTTTTTTTCAAATCTCCATTCCAGCCTTTCTGTAAATCTTCCGTGGATGGTGTAGAAGGGAGTGAGGTCAAGGGAAGTGTCGGTTAGAAGAGGAGTTACAAAACTCTTAAGGGGAGCTAAAATACTCAGTCTTTGAGTCCAATAGTGGGATATTCATAAAGGACTGGCTGCTTTTCAACATAAATAATACAGAAGAAAAATAGTAATGGAGCATACTGCTTTCCCACCAAGGTCATGGACAAAAAGAGCTTTTAAAGTAATATGGGGTACTAAGCAAATTTGATTACAATATATTTCTACAAAGATTAACTGAAAACTCTTTAGTTTCAGAAGTGAGCTGATAGAAGAGGTGCATCCTGGATTAATCTCAAGACCAAAGACAAGGTCTTACACATAAGAACAGAATGATAAAATTGTTCTGTCCTCCTTAGAGCTGTACATAAAAAGAGATTGCAAACGTTTTAAGGTGTCATCTTTTTGTAAAATCTTGTTGTACTGTAGTAAAGGTGCTCTGTGTTCAGTGATCTAACAACCCATCAATATTTGGTTAAAATTCCCTGTTTGTCTTACAGCACAGTACCTTTTCTGCGTAACTACAAATGGACACAGCTGTAACTATATCTTTCTATTTCTTAATCCTCTTTTCTGGCCTTTAGGAAAATATATATTGCCAGATATATGAATTACGGGCCACTGTTTTGCAGTTATCGTTTTTGCTTGAATGAAGGTTTCACAGATGCCCAGAAATTTTTGTGCGATAGTCAGTTTGAATAGGTTGATTTCCCACTTGAATCTGTGGGTGCTGAGGCCCTCTGGTAATCCTTCATCCTTGGGGAGAAGATTTCCATAATCTAATTTGGCTTCTAGGAGAGGTGGATGTGGAGTCAGGAGAGTGCAAGGTTCATCAAACTCAGGATCTGTCTTACCCTGGAATACCAGGGAGAGCATGGTGATGGATTTTTTAAGAGATGGTCATGTGATCAATGATCTTGGCAACGTATTAATGTTTTCTACTTTATAATCATAAAGGGACATAAAACTTGCAACAATTGTGCAGTGTGTGCTTGGATTAATGTAACTGTAGGTGAATGTGAATAGATGTATGATGGACACATGCTATGGTCTGTGTCTCTAGGAATAAATACCCCCGTCTGAAATTGGAGAGGGAAACCCTTAAACAATACAAAGGCAGATCACTTCTCTGGTTTCTGCTGGCTTCTTCTAGCAACAACTATTTGATTAATATAAATCAAGCAAGGAATCAAACACGCATAGCATCAATGAGTCTCATTTTTTTTGGAAAGACTTCAAATTAAGGGGATCCTCTGTGATGTAATGGTTTGTACAACTTGCTCTTGGAAGTCTTTTTTTTGTCATTATCAATTTAAATGCAGCTTTTCAAGCAAGGAATCCATTAATCTCAATTGAGTATTCTTTAAAAAACTCACCTAGAATTCCCTTGGTTGAGGAGGGAATTTTTTAACTGGTCATTGTTGTTTATGGGCTGTTTTATAACTGGAGAAAAGTGATTTGTTCTTTTGGAAAAATAAAAGGTATCTTTTAGTCTCAGTGAAAATTACTACAGTTTTTAGATGAGAGGAAAATTTCATATCATACAATATAATCCTTATCTTGGTACACGTGGGGAACCAGTCGTTCACACTATTTGCAGTCAGAGTAGCTGGAAATAAATTTCTGAAAACATACTTAGCTAAAAAAGAACCATAATGTCCCAGAGCACATGTATTGTCTTAGGCTTTGAAAAATCCTGAGGTCTGGAAAAGTTGTGTTTTCACCTCTTTCCGTACATTTATTCTCTGTGGATGTGGTCCAGAGCTGACCGGGCAAAGTTGACTCCCACTGCACAGGTTGTGTTCGCGGTGTCATGTGGAGTCAGGGCGCGTTACGCTGATCCCTGTACCTCAGAGGGGTGTTGTCAAAGCAAATTTTTACCCATGCAACATTCTGAAAATGAACAGTTCTGAAAATTTTGTTTTCCAAGGCAGTCTGTGGCCAGCCTAAGCCAGAAAACTTTGTATTTCTCAGAACACAGAAGGACTTTGGACCAGACTCTGACTATGATTCAGTGGAGAAATTACTACTGGGCATGGGTTGCTGCTCATTTGTGTTTTTTAGAGATAAGTTTGACCTGTGGAAGTTGGCTTCAGACTTCAAATATTCCGAAAAAGAAGAACATTTATATCCATTCCAAATCTGTATCTGATTCTTCTTTAGTTTTGTGTAATTTTTATCATGGTGGATTTTAATTAATACAGGAGGACTTTGATCTTGCAGAAGGCAGTTCTTGAAGCAACATCAGTGTGATCACACATCTAATTAACTGCCATGCTGCAAAGTAATAGAATAAATACAGATGCACATATATACACAAAACCAGCATATTTTGTTTCATGCATATATATTTTGTACCCAGAATATGTGTTTCAACTTGAATCTTAAGTAGTACAAAGAGCTACAAAAATAAGTTCCTCAAAAATATTTGGTTTCAATAGAGCCATTTGTCGCAGAGGATTAGGACAAGAAATGAAAAAAAGTACTTTGACCTTCATGGGCTGAACACAAGAGGAACCATTGCTGGAGAAAGCAATTTGAATGGAAGATTTGGGGGGACAATATAAAATAAGAGCAGAGGAATAAAATATGGAACAAACCAAATGAAAACGTCCGCTTGGGAGAGCAGAGTGCTTCCAGCCAGACCACACTGCTGGCCAGACATCATCTTAAATAGATTATTCAAACAAATATTAATTTGAGTTGCTAGGATGGAATATCTGGTTTAACTGTTATAAAGCACTGCATTAATGTGCAAGCCAGTGATTAATAACAAATGTACTCCCAGAGAACAAAATGTAAGATTAAGGAATGTTGTACGAAACGCTTGCGAGGAGTGGGATGTGCTTGCTCCAGAGAGTTTCAAAGCCAGCCCAGGACTCACTGACTGTGTGGTCACACTGCGTTTGCCTCAGCGCTGGCAACATGTCCAAGGCTGGGATCATCACCAAAATGGCCATTTTAACTGGCTCAGTGACGAGGAAATCCAGCCTCCTGCCTTCCTACCTTGCCAGGACCTCAGTATGAAAGGAAAAAAAGGAAAGCAAGAGATAAAGGCATGGAGAAAAGTGGAGGTGGGGGTATGGGGGGGGAGAAAGTTCTGTCATGACAGAAGGTGAATGTGAAGGATAAAGCCAGTGACCTTTTAGGAAGATGGTGGTTTTTCACTAAACTTCCAGGCACTGGCTCTTGAACAACAGCTTAAGCCCAGAGACAGGTTTGATTGTTGGTAGCAGCAGAGGCTTCACTCAGCCCTTGCTCTCTAGGCATTGAAATGCTGTGCTGACACAACTAGAGGTGACTCCTTTGGCCTGCATGAGTGATGCAGACTACTTGAGGAACCTGAAGTCTCCAGAGAGGCCATTGAAGTTACTGTGGTGTATCTGCTTTTGGCTGTTTACTCCAAATTCACAGAATCGTGGAATGGTTTGGATTCAAAAGGACCTTAAAGATTCCAGCACCCTCCATATTCCTGTATCAGAGCTCACACCCTGCCCCCTGGTGATGTAGTATTGCCAGATATTTCCTCCTAATAGGGTTAGTTTGGGGCAGTTAATTGTGAGGTTCCAATTGGCACCTTTGGACCAATAGGAAACCCTCTCAACCACTCTGCCACTCTATTCCTCACTGATGAGGAGGAAAAGTACCACTGGGCTGTTCTGACCTAGTCCTGACACCTCAGACTGCATGGCAGGAGATGGCAGGAACCCATCAAATCCTTCCTCAGCCTCGGGATTTGGACCTCTTCTCCTTCCTGCTCCAGATCTGAATTCTCCTGTGCTTTGTGAGGGATTCAGACCATCCACATGTCGCTAAAGCGAAGCCATCAAACAGGCTGGTGAGAAAAAATACAGCACCACTGAAATGACCAAATCTATGTGTGCAAAAACAAAGAAAACCCTCTTTCCAAACAGAAACCCCCTTTCAAAGCCAAATCCCTCATCTGAGGGATTCAGTATGAAAAGAGCATTTTAGGTAATGGGGTCCTTAGTGGGAAAAAAAAGTGTCTGGTTTTAAGCTGTGCATCCCCCTCCCCCCAGCATTACCTGATGCTTCCAATTTTTCTGCCTCCCAATAAAAGATCTGAGCAGCTTCACATGCCAGCCCAAAAGAAGGGAGCTGATGGAATAAGCTTAAAAGACACCATGGGTTTTTTTTCTATGTGATGTTTTATCTGAAGAGTCCAACAAAGATATCCAAGTATTCTTTTTCCTTTTTTTTTTTTTTAAGCTGGAAAGAAACCTTGATTGTATTTCAGTTCCTTTAATTATTTTGTCTAGCAGTGAGATCAAAGGCCTAGGTCTCAAAAGGAATCAGTCCTGGGCCAAGCACTCCAAAGTGGGTCCTCCAAGTTCATAAAAAAATACCATATTTAGTCATCTAACTTAGTCTGCTATTCAGAATTGTTTGGGCCTGCTGCTCTCTAGCCAGACATGGTAAGCTGCCCCAAGATTATCAGATGACTTGTGCTGAACGAGCACCGAGTAGTTTAAAGCCTGTTTTCTGTGGGTTTATTTGGGGTAGTCCCAGATAACCCTGAGGAGTGGCTATTTTTTGTTTTTCAGTATCAACTCAGTCTCTTTCTGGTCAGGTCTCTGTTGGGGTGCCTGTTAGTGAAGGACTGGAGGGAGGTGGGGGAAACAACAATTTCTTCCCTTGATACAGCTTCAGTTGGCCACGTGGTGATGCAGTTTTCAGATAATGCTTTTATCTGGCTCCCTTTTCCATCCCCCTGTCCCTGCATTTGTTACTCTTTTTGCACATGAATAAATCGAGCCTCTGGAAGGACCTTGTGGAAGGACACCACCATTAGCAACAGTTTAGGAAATGGGGGCTCGCAGAATTGGGGCCAACTTCCCCGTTCACAAGCGGGCCCTGTAGGCTGTAGGAGGGATTCCTACAACCAGCTCTGGGGCTGGCCATGAGTCTGGGCACTGAACTTCAGGCTGCCACCCTTGGAAGTTTGGGTGGCTACAACTCACTAACGTTATTCAGAAAATCCACAGCAGAGTCAAGAGACAATCCAGGTCTCTAGACTCCCAGTCCTGTAAAACAAGGTATAAATCTAATGCCCAAATCACCAGCATCAATCACAAAGATCTTATCTCTTGAGTTACATGAGTTATAAGAACAACTGCCCTAGAAATGAAGTAAAGGAGATGAACTTGTCTTATTTGGGATCCAGTATTCCTATGTATTCTATATCCCAGTTCTCTTCTAACTGGGCTGGGTATTTCCCAGATCCCTCTTCTTCTTTCTGTGGCCATCACCATCCTCAGTAATTTCTGTTTCAAGTCTGCCTGTCTGGGGTGCCATGGCTTCTGCAGCCTGCACTGTTCCTTCACCACCTTCATGCCAAGCTCCTCCTGGAAACTCCATGGGTTTTGCAATACTTCAGCATCAGCTGTCAAACCACAGTGTAATGAATCTCCTGCAGCACTTCCTTCCCTATGCAGCTGTTTACAAATCCAGCATATTCGACCCATATTTTAAGACTTAATTCAAAGTGGAGACAGGAGGGCTGCAGTCTGTGTGCTGTGATTGACACTGGAAATGGCCAATAGGGGCTGGAAGGAATCTCTCTGCACATCCTCTGTGGCTTGTGTGGGCTGGATGAAACCGAAGTGATGAGTGTGATTGTACAAAAGCTCTCCCCTAGGAGTGCTTGTTTGGCTGTAGAGAGAGGAACCATCTTCTTTTGTCACCTGCAGAGCTGAGGTTACAGAGTAAGAGGGGAAACACGACTGCATAAATGCAGAACTTTCTTCAGCTTCTTCCTTGTATGCCTCAAAAAATTCCAGGGTATTTATATACAGCCTCCAGCACCTGGGAGATGATGTTCTCTGACATCTGTGGGAGCACTAGAAGCTGCCAGCAGCCCCAGAGCCTCCAGAGGAGCAGTGGGCAGAAGTTAGGACTGATTTGGGCAGCAGAAGACCCTTCCCCAGAGGCATCCTGCGGCAGATCTGTTCTGCTGCAGCTCCCAGCCTGATGTATTGATTGAAATCAATACAGTAACACCACTGTGCCAGGTGGAAAGTGCTGGAGGTGTAAAAGTAAACAGGTCTGCTATCCATCAAGCTCTGCTGGATGGAGCTCAGCTTCCAGGGAAGAGCTGGAGTCAGAGCTGGGGTCTATGTACCTGGGCAGGTCCCAAAGCCCTCAGCCTGCTCAGGTAGTAGGAAGCCTTGGCACAGACCCCAAGGGAGGCAGGTCTTGTAGGTGGAAAACTTCCCAGTTTCCCTAAGAACATCCATATAGTCAGTGACCATGGCCTAGAGGGGTGCTGATAGCTCCTGGAGCCATGCTAATTAATCACAGAATTAATTAAACAGAGCAGTTTGGGCTGGAAGGGACCTTACAGATTATCATTGCAAAGGGCAGGGATGCCACTCTCTCAATTTGGTTGTTTAAAATCCCATCCAGCCTGGCTTTGAACACTTCCACGAATGTGGCACCCACAGTATTTCTGACCAACCTGTGCTAGTGCCTCACCACCCAACATCTTCCCAGCATCAAATCTAAATGTCTCCCTTCTTTAGTTTGAAGCCATTCCTTGTCCCGTCACTCTCTGCAGTGTGAGCTCTATGCCAGCCTGCATGAGCTGCCTGACACCAGAATAACTCCCTTGGAGCACTTTCCTCTCAGAGCCTCCCTGCCATGTGTTGTGATACCTGCCAATAAGGTCCTGGGGGTTTTAATGCCAGGTTGGGACACAGGGATGCTGTTTCTGGGTGACTTTGGGAAACTTCCACCGTGTCATGCTCTGCTAGCCCAGTGCTGAAGTTTCTTACCTCCTGGATAATAAGACTGAATCGATATTTCCCTGTCTCATTTCTTCTCCTCTCAGCCATTTCTGCATCTCTTTAATCTGTAGGCTCTTCAGGCCAAGTCTGCTGCTCGCTAAGCCACAGGGGCATTTTGATCTTGCCTGGGTCACCTCAGGTCTCCTGTGTTACCCTTGATGATGATGGACTGGAGTTTGATGTATCTCCTGAGACTGGGATAATCCAGCTCCTGTGCTGGGCAACTCTTCCTCTCCTCTGTTCCCCGGGGTGCAACAGTAAATTAGAAGTTTTTTGAGGAAAGGAAAGTATTTCAAAGAGACATCAGTAAAATAGCCAGCACATTGGTCTCTGGTAGACATTCTTAGGCTTTAGTGGATACAAGTATTTTATTAATACTGGCAATAACAACAGCATAATAATAATGGCATAATAATAACAACAGCCACAATTTAATACGAAACCACTTTCTGTCGCTTTGAAGTCAAATGAAAAAATCCCTTTCTAATGTTTATTTGAAAGATCTTTCACTTTTGTTCATCTGCAGTTTATTTACATTTCAAGATTCTCAGGTTTTTATTTCAAAATTTTGTAGATTGATAGTTTTAAAAAAAAGAAAGTGGAGAAATGTGAATACTTTATTTTCAAAATCTAGAATTTCACTAAAATCTGAAAAGAGGATGTCCAGCTGTTCTCTGCTTGAACTTTCTTATGTGTAGGATTTGAATGCCATGTGTTTAGTGTGAGAACTAACATTTTAAACACTAAAAAATTTCTCTTTATTACAGAATGTACATTCTCAGTCCATTTCTTTCTGCAATAACTGCACCCCAGGGTTCCTTCAAGCAAAGCTAAGACCCCCAATGCACACAAATTTCACTTACTAGCAGGAGGAGAGCACGGTCATGTGCATGTGACTTTTTCAGGATGGCTGTGATTGAGTAAGTGTGTTAGAACACATTAAGTGATGCAAGAGTCAGTCAATTGCTGGTGCAATTGCTTTTCTTCAGGCCCTGGGGTTGTGCTCTGTATCTCAATTTTTACCAGCATAGTGGCTTGTGTTATTGCTGTGCCGTTTTATCCCGAGCTGTAACTCATGCTTAAACTTCCCAGATGGCCCCGGGCCAGACCTCTGCTTCTTGGGTGTTTCAACCAAAGTTTGCACAACAGGGACCCAGGCTGTGACTGAATCCTCTCATCACATAAAGAAATATTGTTGTAGTTAGCAAAAGAGGAAGGAGCTATCCCAGAGAGATTTGAAACATTTACAGCAACCTGTGACACTGAATGACAAGTTGTGTGTGGAAGTGTTGGTGCTCTGGTTGGGCACTGGTAACTTCTGAACCACTGGCATAAAGTGGCACTGAAGAGTTAAAACCTAGTAAAGAGATGTTACTGTAGTGCTCATTGTTATGATAACAACTGAACCGTCAACATTTTCCCCAAAAAATTCTTCTTCTGTGTTGTTTAATTATGAACACACCAAAGTTGAGACTTCATGCTAACACACACGTAAGTGTTGTGCTTCCACATATGAGGATCTTTCACTCCATTCTGTTCCGTTCTTGAGGGCACTGTAATAATTTATTCTCCCTGCCTTCTTTTTGTGTAATTATTACTCTTTAAGTTAATCACTTGCTGAAAGTAAATAAATTCCTCTCAAGGTCCTGAGCTGCAATTTCGTCATGTGGAGGGCAATGGGTTTCCACATTACTCACTCTGAGTGAGAGTACTTCTAATTCAAATCTGTGACGCTGCATGTTCATTTTCCTTCAGCACCCTTTGACCAAAACTTGTTGAAATTAATTGTGCTGTGCTGATTTCATGTCACGGAAATATGAAGGAGAAATATTAATCAGTTTATTAAAAATCCAGCAAATGTCAGGGTATTACCAGCCTTAATTAATATGTGTTTAAATTCTCTGCCCTGGGCCCTCCAGTCTTTTATTTTGTTTAAACTGAAGCTTGACATTTTCAGTCAGCGCATTATTGTCTAACAGCGGGAGAGTGAAAGCTATACCCTTTTCCTTAAACACACCAGGCTGTGGAATGTGCTCTGTCTCTCTCCCGTTCCCCTTCCATTTGTTAGGTGCTGGACACGAGACCCTGACTCTGTTTGAGAGATTGCTTTCCTTTTGGACTAAAAAGAAAGAGTCAAGCATCAAACCACCCCTGTAGCCAGAGCCCAAAACCTGTACTTCAGGGCTTCAGTAATTGCAGTGGGTAAAATCTTTTAGTGCTGTCAGGAAGGATTTTTTTTCTATACCAAACCGATAAGACTGTGTATTTATTGGTTCAGAGTTTTTTTAGCTTGCGCCATAAATCGTAGCTAAACAAACTGAATAAAAATTCCCAGGTCATAGCAACTGATGGTTCTGTCCATAAAAATGGACAAAAGCCAGAAGGGATATTTTCATGCCACCCACAAAATATTTCTGCTGGGAGCAATTTGACTTTCTCACTGTGGTGCCATCCTGACATCATGTCTCTATTATCTTTGTTTTCTCCTTCATGTCAGTTCTTCTAATTAGTCCCCAAACCATGGAGCAGTGGCCCCAGTCCCCATCAGGGAGCAGTTACCCATGTGGACATACATTCTTGTCCTAAGCCTGCTCTCAAATGGTTTAGCTTAACCCTGCTGTGGAGATGGGTTGGAGAGGGAAATTTTACAAGAGTGTGTTGTGACAGAATAAAATGTAATATCTTTAAACTGAAAGAGGACAGAGGGTTTAGATTAGATATTAGGAAGTAATTCTTTACTGTGAGAAAGGTGAGGAACTGGCACAGGTTGCCCAGGGAAGCTGTGGATGCCCCATCCCTGGAAGTGCTCGAGGCCAGGCTGGATGAGACATTGAGCAATCTGGTCTAGTGGAATGTGTCCCTCCCCATGACTAGGAAAATTGGAGCTAAATGGTCTTTAAATTCCCTTCCAATCCAAACCATTCCATAGTTCTATAGTTCTAAACCAGAATAGGGAATATCCCACCTGGGGCACTGATGAGGAGCTGTTACTGAGCCTGCACTCCTACCCTAACTCTGGTCTGTGGAGACACGTGTGTGTGTCATTTGCCAGGGTGAAATATAAGACACATAGTGAATATAGGAAATATACTGAAAATAGAACGCAGGCAGGTGGGTACGTTCTGTCTGCTACTAAACAGACCTCTCATTTGGCCAGTCCTCATTTGCATCACAGTGTTATTTGCTCTCACCACTTCGTCAACCTACATTTAACCTTGGAGAATCATGGATTAATCCTGCCAAGAATTCCAAAGCAGCATCTTATAGCTCACCCCATTCTTCAGTTGTGCCTTCAGGCTTGTTCCAGCAGGACTAAACCCTTATAGAGGCTGTATATGGACAGTTTCTTGTGATCCTGGGTCTGTGTGTGAAAGTAGATTAGTTCTTTCTGGTTGGGTGGGCCATGAGAATTCCACCTGTCTCTTCAGGCATTGGTTGATCCTTTCTCCCAGCCTTTCTACAGCAGGAAAACCTGGGTTTAGTTTGGCAAGTGTCCTCTCACCTGCACATATTTTGTGATCTGGGCTGTTCTCTGCCTTCCAAGTCTGGTTTTCCTTGGTTTCTCTTCCTGCACTGGATGATGTGGAAAGAAGTCTGCAGTGATTCCATGTAGCTGGAGATGGTGTCCATAACCAAAATCTGTTCAAGGGCCTTTCCTTTCTGAGATGGACACCTTTGATCCACTGTTACTAAACCTCCCGAAAGGTTTCCCAGCTTTGTTCTAACTTTCCATAATCCATCCCTTTTTGTCTAACCTGGCTCTAACACAGTGATCAAATTGTCACTGTCCTCTGTCCGTGTGCCTGTCTGGATCCCCATGGATCCCAGCTACCCAGCACAGCACCAAGCTGCCTCCTTCTCTCGGAGCCTCACAGCCACATGAAAGGTCTTGCTTCCAACAAAGCAAAAATGTTCCAGTGAAGACTGATTTTCTAGGCCATGGGTGAACCACATAACCACAAACCCATCGTTCCTGACACTCTGCTGTGCCTCTGCTTATCGCCCCACAGGCGTGTGGGGATCACATCCACCACGGCCTCAGGCAGCTCTTCCTGTGTGCACCACCCCACATCAAGGGTTCTGAGTGCAGGGGGTGGCAGCAGAAGGAAAGGAAGTCTGGAACATATAACATCAGCCTGCTCAGTGAACAGTGGGTCCTCAGGAGTCATATGTCCTGCAGCTTTGTGGTTGGGCTTGCTGTTGTCCAAGGCTGGAGCACTCTGGGCTGCTTCTGTGCCACAGTTTCTCTGAGAAACTTTGTATTTCAGGGTGTCAGACAGGTTGAAAGTCTTATTCTGTCTGTCCAGTCATTTCACGTTTTGGAGCTGGTAGATGTGTTGGAACTCAATAGTGTACAAATAATAGGCAACTAAAAGGTTCACTGCTGGTTTAAAGACCTCTCAGATTTCTTTGTGGATGTCTTGTTTCAGAGGAAAGGATTATTTTTCTTTTTCTAATGGTCTCATCTACACAGTGTACTTGTACTTTGTGATCCCTGGAAGTACCATACTTGATTAGTTCTCTTTAGCTATACAAGGTACCAAATAAAAACCCTCATGAATCCAAAAGCTTAGAATTTTGGGGTGCTCCAAGTCCACATATGAATTGATCAACTTGTACTGTTTTCTAGGAACAAGTGCAGAAAAACTACCTTCATGGTTAAAGTCATCCCCTCTATCAGTTCTGCCTTATTGCTTCCTTGGTTGGAGCTCAAGAAATCAGCTTCTTTATTTGTGCTCACAGTGCTCAGCAAAACAAGGCTCCTAATCTGAAAGCAGCCTTTAAGGCCATCAAAAACCAGAAATACAGTTTAAATATTCCTCTTTTCTAGAGGATTTGACTCATGCAACTCTGGGAAAACCCACCTTGTTTCCTTCTCTCTGCTGCTGTTGGCTTGGGTAGTTTCCTTTCCCTCCCTCTTCACTTGGATGAGGAGCGACCTCCCTTCCCCCAGAGCCTGGGATGTTTCCCAGTCGACACGAAACCCATGACACCAGAAAAGTGCTGCTTCTTGCACCGCATTGCTCAGGGACAAAAAGGGAAAATAAAGTATCCACCTGTCATCCCCACCTTCTCTGTCAGCCTGTACACAGGCTGAAAAATGCTTTCAGGAAACACAGTGTCATTGTTCAGGTCTGTTGTTACTCTGAGTAATACAAACCCCAGTACAAACTGGGGCTTATAAACAAACATCACCAATGGTTTCACTGCAAAAACCCTCTTGAGAAACACACTTAACATTTGGTCAACATGGCAGAGAAAAACTCTCCCCCAAGCTTTGTAAAGGAGATGAGTCATTTCCACCACTGCCTGGGACAGAAGGAGAGTTTACTCAGCGTAGCCCCATTTGATGGTTTTCTGCTTTGTGAGTCATCAGGGCTTTCTTTTCAGCTGGTCACCAACGGAGTGGCTTTGCTGACAAGTGGGCTGTGTACAAGGGAGAGACAGCTCTGGCCACGGGCGGCCAACTTTCTCCTCTGCCCCGCTGGAGCAGGGGAGCCCAAGCTAGAAAGCCCTGTGCAATCGTCTTGTCACTCATCTGATGGTAGATGTGGGATTTATGGAGGGATGGCAACTTGCTTATTTAAGTTAACCGTGGTTTTAAGGCATGTAATCCCTCTGCGCCAAGATTGGTGTCCCTGCAGCTCCATCTGGCTCTACAGCACACAGACCTGAGTGGCACATGGGAATAGCCTGCGAGCCAGATGCTTAACATTTATTTTTAGTGATGAATAAACTTTGTAAGCATCTCATTATATAGTTGTCTGCCCTAATTAGTAACATTCAGACAAGCATTAATCTGCAAAAATGCTTAGCAGTGCTGGGAGTTCTCAGTGGAGCTCTGAGGAGACATCTTCTTTGTGGAGGGATGGAGGGGAGGGCAGTAGTAGAGACAAATGAATGCCTGGGGCTTTGGTGGGATCTAGTTAGGTGTTCCAGGAGTTGTCAATGTATTGGGCTCTCCTGAGAGAGTTAAGTGCAGCTCTTTGCTGAACTGCATTGAATGTCCAGTGGATTCCCTTAATAAAAGGGAATTTGATTTTGGCCTTGTTATTGGGAGCTGGGGTTGTTTAGCCTGGAGAAAAGGAGACTCAGGGGTGACCTTATCACTCTCTACAACTCCCTGAAAGGTGGCTGTGGTCAGGTGGGGGTTGGTCTCTTTCTCCAGGCAGCACTGACAGAAGGAGAGGACACAGTCTTAAGCTGCACCAAAGGAAATATAGGCTGGATATCAGAAGAAGTATTTTACAGAAAGTGTGATAAAGTACTGGAATGGTCTACCTGGGGAGGTGGTGGATTCGCCATCTCTGGATGTTTAAGAAAAGACTGGATGTGGCACTCAGTGCCATGGTTTAGTTGAGATTAGGGTTGGGTTGGACTTGATGGCCTTGGAGGTGTCTTCCAACCTAATGATTCTGTGATTCTGTGATTTGCATCATCATCCTGAAAAGAACAGACCATTGAATGGTCTTGTATTAATCTGCAGTGGTGTTGACCCTTCCTCTGCTGCCTTCATCCCGCTGCTTTGAAAGTGTGAACAGAGAGTGAAGGTAGGACAGAATTGCCTGGTCTTTGGGTTCCTGGTCCTCTCCCAAGACAAACAATCTCTAACACCTGGGTCTCCTTGCATCGTGTCTTGTGTCTGTGAATGAAACCCCGGCCCTGTGAGGAGCTCCGTGCTGGCAAAGCCCTAGTGCCACCACAAAGCCACTCCTTGAGGAGGATGATCCTCTTGAGCGTCCATCAAACCGAAAGTTTCCTGCTCTGTTGGATGAAAGATGAACGCCCTGTTATCTCTTGCTGGAGGAAAGCCTGTAGTACAGCAGACCCACAGTCCCCCAGTGTACAAAGACAGTTGTCCTGAGAGGTAAAGCAATAATTCTAATGCAAGACAGAAGACATGACAAGCAAGTGGAAATTTTTGCATGAAAGAAAATATCAGAGACTACAACAGATATTAATGAACTGAGAAAACAGACAGATGTACATTAGGGATTCGAGTGATATCTGGGAGCATATTTTACTTTATTTCGTTCATATTTTTACATCTGGCACTTTCACCATATTAATGATTTAAGGAATAATTATTGTAAGGTTGAGTTTCCTTTTAAAAACTTACCGTGTTCCATCCTGGAATTCATTCCAGATGCTGGTAACTAAAACTGAAGGAACATGCTTCAAAATGATAGTTTTCTCCCAGTCAGGATGACAGCAAAATATGTAAACGACCAATGGCTCTTCTAGCTGCTTGGTTCTTTATGAGCTATCTGATTCCCTTCCAGTTTGTTTAAAATTTTTACCATGCAGATGTTCCTTTGGGTGACCAATTTTTATAGTTTTGAAAAGATTATATCAGTTTTCCATGGTATTGTGTTACTGTATTTCTTGGATTTTTTTATAGCACTTGAAAGGCTAATTTCTTAATCAGACATTACTAGTGGAATGTAGAAGGAGAGGTTAAAAAGCCAAACTGGCAGTGAGAATTAAACACAGGTTCATAATAATATGAAAGGAAAACAGAAAGCATCAACTTGAGGATGTTGTTATTGAATGAAAGTTGAGAAAACTGCTAGGAACATGCATTTTTTATTATTATCAAAGGTGTTAAAATATATACATAGCATATGTTTGGCACTGAATTGTTGTTACACAGTTCTGTAGTATTCAGCTGTCTTGGATAAAAACTATCACTTTGATACTGGAAAATTATTATGAAAATGTTAGTTTTGGGCCTACTAGTAAAAAGCAAAGATTGTCTTGCATGCCAGTGAGGTTTCAGTCAAGGGTTTGCACTGTTTCCAGAAACTATCTTTGGCAGCCACCAACTTTCACCTCCGTCAATAAGCCTGCATAACATTTTGTCCTTCCTTATCCTTGTCAGGAGAGCTGATGGGGAGACAAGAGATTCGACTTGGCTTCACACCCAGAAATTCAGAGACAGATTTCAAACACCACTTTAGGTTTATAAGTAGCGACTGAAACGGGATTTAAGGAATGCTGGTACAAACATCAAGAAATACTCAGAAAGAAGGAAAAAAACCATTTCCCACTACAGGGTTATT
Source organism: Cyanoderma ruficeps (assembly GCA_008694505.1). Taxonomy (NCBI): domain Eukaryota; kingdom Metazoa; phylum Chordata; class Aves; order Passeriformes; family Timaliidae; genus Cyanoderma; species Cyanoderma ruficeps. The sequence continues at coordinate 18,106,534 of VZDJ01001247.1, forward strand.
CTGTTTTGTTTCAAAGTAAACATGAATGCTGTTATATTGACACACAGCTTACGTAGATGCATGGTTTGGGTCCAGTCCAGTGCTACCATAATTGCAGCAGCCACACCAGGGGCAGGTTGGTTTTTTTCCAACCGTTCCCAAATTCCAGGTTCCTTCAGCTCAGGGTCTTGAGCTAGGCTCATCCCTCCAACAGGTATGCTGTTTCCAAATTCTTTAGAGGGTATCTTATTTCTGGAAGCTCAGGATTCAGAATGGGCCGCCTGTTTCCCGCAGAGTAGTTTCCATTGAGTCATATCATGTTCATGGGAACAAAAAAACAAACCAGAGCTGTGTTAGTTTATAACCTTGTGTAAATGTTACGTAACTTGGCTTCTGAAAGTTTTCTTTACCTTCTTCTGGAGCGCTGGAGCTTGGCCCCAGCCAGCGGCAGGACGCGGAGCCGGTTGTGTTGGCGCTCCAGCTGGTGTGAGCATTTTCTCTGGAGCCCATTCAGGGAGTCCTGCTCACACAACCAGCACTAAATCATCAGGCTCAGGGTCAGGCATAAGTTTTTCATCAGATGACAGATTCAGGGACCTGTCACCTCTTCTTTGCCTGCAGCCACGGCACGGAGCACGGCCCACTGCTGCGGATCACCCAGGAATTAGCACCTAGCAAATTCCCTTGCTGCTTGCAGGAGCCCTAGGCATCTCCCTGCCTGTTAGCTTTCCTGCTCTCCTCCTGTTTTATGTTGTAGTTTGTGGCTTTGGGTCTTTTCTGCAGCTCGTTTTAAGCTTGTCACAAGTTTGGGGGAAACGTTTTGCAACTTCCTCTGTGTATGAGCAGGGAAACAGAAGCAGAAATGCTCTATATCTTACTTTTCTGTCGCTTTTGCAATTGCAGGGGACTTGGTTTCATTTTGGTCCTCCATTCCTGGGTAGAGATGTACTTTGCAGCAGGAAATGTAAGAGTTTGATAGAGAAACACTGCTCTTCTCTGTGCTGGGGCTTTAGTGCCTGCTGTGTGTGGAAAGCCACCCACCTGCTCTGCTCATTGGATTGGAGAGGAGTACAATTCCTCAGACATGATGATTTTTCTGAGTCACTGGGAAACAACTTTACCAACTTATTTCTGTCCCCTGCTTTTCTAAACACTCCTTAGTGCTGAATAGTTGTGCTAGAAATCTTTGCCTGCAATGCCATGCAAAGGATTTTGGAGCAGAGGTGCTGCTTGGGCCTGCAAGGAGATGTGAGATTTCCTGGGGGAGAGCTGCCCAGAGCAGGCCAGCACTAGCCAAACTTCCTAAGTGCTTCCTTTTCCCTGCTATGAAATTCATGCACACACAGTGCTGCGAGCCAAACCACAGGTCACAAATCAGATTTTCTTCTAAAAATCACCAGCAACCCAAGCCAGCGTTTTCTTCTTGGTGCATTTTATTTCTCAAGCTCTCAAGGAAGTGTGTGGCTATCTCGCCTTCTGCTCAGTAGCCTTTGGGATCAGAGCAGCTGCCTGACCTCAGATGCACATCCCAAAGGCTGTGCCTGCATAGACCTTGTCCTGAGAGACAGCAACACTGAGGAGGCCTTTAAGAGCTGAATTTTATCCAGTACAAGTTGAAATAAGTCAAGAATTTCTAAGCCTTCCAGCAAACTTGATCAAAACATAACAAATCTCTTTCCTCGGCTGTTGTCTTCCACCCCTTTTCCTCCCACTTCAGCCTGAATTAAGTGAAGCTGTCTGTGGATTCACATGATGGGGGGCTGTGCTCTTTCCATGCCAGTCATATGGACTCTCACTAGATTTACCTGGAACTGACTTGTTTGGTATGAAAAACTAGAAATACTTTCATCAGTTTTAAGTAAAACAAATGGAATTTAAAGAACCTAAACCTGGTACCTGTGCAACTGGAGGAAGAGAATGCTACAGCCTGATGTGCTGTAGGAAAAGGACAGCAAGAGCATGTTTCCTCTGACCTCTTTGAATTTGAGGGGCGATGGCTCAATAAATTAGGGATAGGTCTAACTCTCTGAAAAGTGTTTACAGATACCAGAATGGTATTTCTGGTTGCTGGGACTACATCTTAGACCGGGCACTTTTGTTCTCCTAGCTGCTATTGAGATTCCCATGCATTTATGCCAAGGTAGAATTGACCTTACGCCGTGCTCGTCTCTATTCCGAGCATGCTGGAAGGGAAGAGAAATGGAGACACTTTAGGTCACATTTTGTTTCCTAGACTCTGCCCACTTAAGTGAGAAATCAAGGTACTGACTAAAAAAAATACAGTAAAGAGAAATACAGATATTTATATAAACGTGATGTATGTTGCAAGAAAAAAAATTAATTGAGAATTAGTGTAATTTTCTCAAAAATACAAAATAATTTGGATTGTGAAAGGGTTATTGGGGTTGAGAAAATAAACATTTCCTGTTGTGGTTTCTGCATAATATCTCCGGTGGCAGTTTTAGAATCATCTGTAATTTGTGTTCTCTGGGGAAATATTTCTGTGATTACATATAGGTCTGAAAGTTACAGTAAGTATGTCTTTCCTGGATCAATGAGCCCTGGAAATCTTTATCTTCATTAGTTATAGCCTCTGTCATTCCAGGCCTCTGAAGGATACATTTAAAGTATCAAGCATGGTCATTATAATGCAATAGGAAATAGTCTAATAAATTATCTGTCCTGTTATTGTTTCTAGGACAAATATTGGATGTAGGAAAGATTTATTAGACGGATATATTTGTGAATTTATCTTATAAATTAAACTTTTTGGAAACTGAGTCTATTATTAACACCAAGACCCCACAAGGATTTAATTAAAGGCCTATTAGTCAAACTAATTCCTGACATGACATAGGTTTGTATTACACAAACATATTTGACTTTCCAAACACGCTTGTGAGATTTGGCATTTTGCTGAGAGATACTTATTGATAAACATAACTGGGAGAAATTACTGAAAAGAAATTCTGGCTTCCACTGGACGTATAAATTACCTCCTAGTACTGGTGCCTGGGAAAAAATGAACATATTGTAGAATAATTCACTGTTATAAAATCACTTCTAGTAAGACAGATTCAGAATATTGGACACGACCCTATATTTAGAGAGCAAAAGGATAAGGGCCACACACACTTCCAAACCAGACTCAAATTTTCAAGATATGAGCGTGAAAACTCAGACTGTGCCGTACCAGAGTTAGAGCAAAATGTCCCGAGGAGCTCAGCACCACTGGCAGCAACGCAGACCTGGGAGCTGGGATATCTGAGCTCCCCTCCCATCTCTGTCACAGACTGGATCATAAAAACACAGAATGGTTTGGGTTGGAATGGACCTAAAGATCATCTGGTTCCAACCCTCTGCCCGGGCCAAGGACACCTTCCACCAGACCAGGTTGCTCCTTTCCATATGATGTTGGGATTCAAGCCAGAGTCCTGTTTGGATCTTGCTTAGGACCTTGTGATTGCATGTTTCCAGGGCTGTAGAGAAACCAGGCATGGTCTGAATCTTTCATCACTCTTTTAAATGCAGAAAGCATTGACCATGATATCTCCATGGACCAATTGCTGGGATAATTGTGCCGTTTCACACTCACCTGTAGAATAGATATAACAGCATTTCCAGGTGCTTCTCTCTGTATGGATTTTAGAGCAGAGACTGGGGAAGGTGAAGTCATAATGGAGCTTTGGTCCCTGCTTTGCCTCTGTATCAATCCCAGCACCACTGGAAGCAGTCAGGGGTGATAACTGGGGACTGTGCACGAGGCCATTGATGGAAGTCAGACCTGGCAGAAGTTAATAGGAACAAATGTAATCGCAGCTCTTCTCCTTCCAGTCATGGGGTTTGTACAGTGTGAGTGAACGCTGCTTAGCCTGGTTTAGGCACAGCTGATCTGCCTTGGGGTCTCTTCCAGTGCTGGTTTCTTTGACTCTATTAGATGTTTTCACACAGAGGCTTTACAGTCACTGCTGATACATCACATCTCAGCTAATTCAGCAGACACCTTGGTACAATTAGTAAGAAGATATTCCCCTATCGCATCTAAAATGAAGCTTATTTTACAGCTTCTTGGCATAGAAAGTGTTTTGCTAACCTCTTACACCAGAGCCATAGAGGTAGAATTCATCAGATTAACATTTTAGCACTGTGGTTTCATCAGAAGGGTCTGTTGTGGTCTGCATCTCCTGAAAGGGCAGCGATCCCCTTCCAACACCCAAGTATCGGTTCATGAGCACATCAGCCAGATGTCAAAGTCAGCCTTGCTCTTACCAGGGAATGAGTGAGGGAGGATTTTCACACCAGTTCCCATCTGTAATCCTGTGGGGTTAAGTCATGGTGTCTCAGTTTTGGTGAGTATGAGCAGGCAGAAGAAACGAACCTTGTCCTCCCGCTGCTGGTGCATGGATTGTGCTGGCAGTGGGCAAAGGTGCCACGTGCCACCCGTGGTGTGGTTCAGGGCCACCCTGGTGACAAACTGCTCGTGGAGGGGAATGTGTCTGAGCCAGCACACTGGGCTGGGGTATTTTCAATGAAAATGTAATTAATGAGAAGGCTTTCTGCGGCCATCTTCGGTGTTCAGTAAAAGCATGGCTCGATGTTTTAAAAATTTATCCAAAGATGTTTTTAAAAAATCCCGCATGTTTATTCAAACTATTGTTTTTTCTTTACCAAAATCTATATGGAAAAAAAAAGTGTATTATTTTGGAGAATTTTTTTGGTGGACAAAGAAACCAAAGTCCTGCTCTTGTCCTATGCCCCTAAAAACCTCAATGCAGAAGTCTGTGAAATTTTATATTTAATTTAGGGGTTTATTTCACATCAGTTAGAACAGAACTGGCTTTACAAACAAACAAACAAAAATTATAGGCTGAATTCTTGTTTATGCTGCAACAAGACCTATAGGTGAGACCTCAATGGGGAAAATGCAGGGGAAGCAGAGTAGAAACTGGAAAACACACTTTAGAGAGTTATGGAGATGAATAAAGTCATTGTCCATCATCTTAGCTCTTCCCTGGACAAAGTAATCCTGGTTAACTACCCCCATCAGACAAAGATTAGCCTCATCTCTTCCAGCAGGGCCAAGTGGATGGAGGCAACTCCATATACTTTGAAAAAGGTGAGGACTGGAACATGACTATCATGAGCAGCCTGGATAGATGTGAATACTTCAAAGGAGAAATAATTGCACAGAAATTGGGAGCTCAGTGGGGTTTTTAGGCCTGATTTAAGGCAGGAGAAGGAAGCAGATGATGTTGGCTCTAGTCCTGGCTGTGGTGGTGAAAGTGGAGGATGTTTCAAGCCCCACAAGCCTCTGTGAGAAACTAAAGGAAATTTCTCTGCAGACTTTAATGGAAAATGTTCTCTGCTTTTCAGCCTCATTCTTGTTGAAAGTGGAAAAATTTTCTAGAAATTAAACTTCAATGGAAAACAGGGGTTTTGAAACTTTGAACTTGTCTGTTTTCCAGGAAAACCTTCATTAATAGCCAACATTATTAGTGAGGACACATGAGTCATGAAAACCTCAAGAAATTTTCATCATGAACTAGCAAATAATGAGAAAGAAACAAATTGTCTAGGAATGTGGCAGAACTTTTGGGGGGTTTTATCTTCTCTCTAAATGGCAGTGATATGGAAGATTTGAGCCAATATTAATCACATCTCGCAACCTAGAAAATGGGACTGGATTCTGCTGCCAGCCCACTGGGTGACATGGCTTTGCAGTCACCAGCACTGAGCCAGTTCACACCAGCCTGGCATTTGGCCCTGAATCATGTGGTGTTTGAATATCATCTCTCCCTGCACCCTGATCAGATTGAGAGCAGGACTCTAAGAGACTAGAGTCATCACAAAATCAAGGCAGAATTCATACTGTGTGTCTGCAATGCATTGGAAAGAAAATTAGTAAAGCTAATAAAAGCAAAAGGTCTTATTAATTTCTTTATTTTCTCCTGGCTTCAGCTGGGGGACTAGAATTAACTCGTGACAAAAGCATTAAATCTCAGACTTAACTACAATTCATCCTCCTGATCTCCTTTCTGAAGGGTTACAAAGTTCTCAATGGAAAGCCTCAGAAGACCACTAAATCTCATTGCTAGTGCAGTGCTAGGTGCTGCTCTCGTGTCCATCAGTTCTCAGTTCTTCTTCTCAAGACTTGAAGAGATCAAGGCGCTGTATCAAAATGGGAGAGATCTTTGCAGCAGCAGTCCCGGTGACTCAAGATGCTGAGGGAAATACACTGATTGCAGAAGGTACTCAAGCACCTTTAGGATCACGGTCATTTTTCATCTTTAATGATCTTCATCCCTTCTCAGGTATCGATTCATTAAAATACTTCTTTGTCCTTTGCCAGATAGTTGTGTCATAATTACTTTCTTCCCCTGGATCTGCTGAATCCAAAGGCTGTATGCTGATTTTGGCTTTCCCTCCTCATTTTGACTGTCATGACTATTGTCAAAGAATTAGCTTTTCCTGCCACAGCCCAGAGTCTTGAGGGCAGCACTAATGCAAGTCAGTTTTGAAGACTGATCCATGTATCCCAGAGAAAGATTGCTCCTCCCAAACTCCTCTGGAAATACCAATCAATGTTGCCATCTGGAGGACACACGGCTTTACAGTAGACCCTGTTTCCATTTTATGCTGCTGCTGTGATACCCCCGTCATGAAAGCCCAGCTCACCACAAACAGTTGTTACTCTGCTTTTCATGTCCCAGATTTTCTTCAGTTCCTTCTGCAACTGATTACATCTGTTAGTCTTTTTTTGTATGTTCCGTGAAGCCTGTCATTATTGTATTACTTTTACATCTGAGAAATTGTTGCCATTATCATTATTAAATAATAACAACCATATCTGATATCTTGATTTGTCAGAAACGCAAAAAACTCAACCAAACCCCATGTTTCCTTTACAAATGATTTCTGGTGTCTTGGAAAAGCATTTTTGCTCAAAGCAAGGGCTGTGCAGCGTGGCAGACTCAGAGCAGGCAGAGCTCAGGCTTGCTCTCTTTAGGGAAGTCAAAGGGTAAATTTCTCACGAAACTGAGTCCTGGATGTAAAGTGCAGAGACGGAAAGTGCTTTTACATAGGTCAATTTAACCCCTTAATTTGTAATGTTCCTAAGGACAGGATATCATCTGACAGAGCTATAGATAATAGATGTCTAATATCATCTAGGTGTCTATAACCTGTGTGGTGAGTGTAGTGTCTCCATGGGATGGTTCATCTGACTTACCCAGACACCTGCTGTAGGAGGAATGCAGAGCTCTCCTTTTCCCACTGTCTTTGGGGGGGGTCTTGAGCAGTCTTTTCAAATGCGTGTTCAATTTTCAGGTGGCTGAAGGTGACTGTACTGAGCACATATGGCTGCCAAAGCTGGGTTAAAACTCTCAGATATCTTGAGACACTGACTTCAGTAATCTAGACCAAGGCAGGTTCTCCCTGTTCTATTCCAAGACAGGGAATCTTTTGTGATATAAAGATAATATAAACCTTTATAAATCTAGAGCTTATTTAATTGGTTTTGGAATGATTTTATAAGCAGTCACAAGGATGAAAGAGGTAATCCAGGCATCTCTGTGTTTCATACCAGGTACTCCAAAAAAATTCACTGCTGTGGTTTACCAGTAATTATATTAACTTGTATCACGAAAGTGATTCTGCAGCTGTACTCCAACATGCACCTGATATTCCAATTTATGTTGAAATTTAAAACAGCAATTAAAAATAAACCCTCTGGATTTTCTGCTTCTGAACTACTTTCTCATCACTCAGACTGTTTTATGTTTGACATGATGTCCATTGCTCCAAGAGAAGATTTCTTCTGACCTACCTGAGCTCTGGATGTGGTTCCATTTCTTGTGCTTTAGTTGAGATTACGTGGAGGATCTGTGGTTGGTGTGGCCATTCCAGCTCCTTGGGTCTGAATTAATTAGTTCTGGGTGGCAGTTGAAGTTGGCACCTTCTAGGGAAGACACTCAATCTAAAGAACCACGGGTTAAATGAACATTTCTAGAAACAGAAATAGTGCTGGAAATTACCTTCAGAGGTCATCTTTTCCCACTTCCTGCCCCAAGCTCTGCCTAACCCTCTTGGTCAGAAGTTTGTTTAACATGTTCTTAGTGGCCTTAACCTCCAGAGATCCCACCACCTCCTCCCCAGAAAGCTTCTTCCAGGGTTTCACTGTTCTTCCTGTTTGAAAGAGTTGTTCTTCTTCCCCGATGTTTTATCCAGACTTTCCCTGCAGCGTCACACTATCACTCCCCATCTTATCCTCCACTGACACAAAGTTAGAAATTGCAGAGCCAAGAATACAAAACAGTGATTTTTCTTTACCAGTTGAGACAGAGACATCAAACACAGTTGTCAACGTCAATTTGGGCAGCACAGATGGCCCCTCTTCGAACATCAGTCAGATCAGAAAGTGATTTCTGGTTCTCAGTGGAAACAACATCCCCAAGTTGTCGGAGCCTGTGAGCTCCCTGGGATAATAGCTTCCAGCAACATCCACCCTGTACAGACTTTGGTGTGCCAAAGCTCCCGTGACCTGAGGGCAATAACTCCAGCAGACAGTGGCAGAGGATGGATATTGCAAGGTTCAGTGGGAGTGGTGCCTGTAAAAATTAATTGATTTTAGGACAAATTGCACCCCAGAAGATCTTGACAGTAGGATCCCAGGAGGAAATGGGCAGCCATCTATTCTGTAACCTCCACAGCTTTTGTCAGCTTGCAAGTTTAGGTTCCCTGCTCCATAGGGTGTTTTTAAATCAAATGTGGGAGCCTGTATGGACACATATAGAGACATATGGAGACCTCGTGTTCTCAGGCCCAGGCTCTCCTATACTTCTTCTAATTTAAAGGAATGCCTCTGTTGCTAGCTGGCCTTTAGGTGATTCATGGAGTACTCCTTCAGTATTCCTGTTTTAAAACTGGAATGCAAGTTCAGCCGGGACAGTTTTGTAAGGAGAATGACATTAACTCCATAGAAATGAATTTATGGATTTATTTTAAAGGCAACATGATTTCTTACTTGATGTCCTGCCAAGTAGTCTTGTAAATAATTTTATTTTCCACTCGGTATAGTGGGGTTGAGTACAGACCTAATTAGGTACTTAATTTTCTACTTTGATGTATTAGCAGCCTTCTTGGTAATACCTGTTTGTAAACAGTGTGAAGTTGGAAACCATGTTATGTTCATATATTTTCAGCAACAGTGTGGTACAACATCCCCTGTCAATCTCCAAATGGGCTATTAAAGGGCTTTCCTGTGGCTTGCACCAGAGCACTGATGGAAACTGAGGCACGGTGCAGTGATGGGATTTGGTCCAACAGAGCCCTGCTGTGCCCCTCTCTGTGCTGGTGTCCTTACCAAAGGCGCTCAGGGGTTTAAAGATGCCTTTGCAACTCTTGTGCCTTTGTCTCCACCACTGAGTAGTGTGTTAAATTCCGTTTGAACTTCCCAGTGAGGGCATGGAGAGGACCTTTGTGTCTCTAGGTAGATGTCTGGACAGGCTGGTACACTGTGACCACGTTGACAGAACCCTCGGTGGAACCACTTTCTGCTGCCTTGGAAACTGCTCTGTTTAAGGGAATAATTTTGCTATTGCCACTGTTTTCTTTTGCATCCCTCCCCCAAAACTGAGCAATATTTCAGCCCAAATTAAATGACCTGTCACTTTCAGAGCAGCACATTTGACTCCTGTGTGTGACTTTGCCATTTTTGTCTTGTTGAATACTCTGTGTCGGACTATGATGAATGATTGCAGAACAAAGTAAAAAATAGTCTGAAATCAAAATGTTTCAGCTTTGTTGAGAAAACACATTCCAATTGAGCCAAAGTGGGTTTTTCAAGGAAGTTTCCTAATGGGGAAATTGTAATTGCGAGCAGGGGGAATTGTGAGCTGCTCCTGGGATTTAGTAAAAAATATTTTTTTTTGCAAAGGATCTTGCAGGAACCTTTGCCATAAACGACCCCCAACAGAGATGCACTAACTCCTCTCCTCATCCTTTTGAGGATCAGAATGTTTCTTGTGACTTTGGGGATTGGGACTGGGTTTGGGAGCCTTAGGAGAGGAGCATGCAGTTCTCACTATGCCCTACCACAATATATTGCATTTATCCCACTTCAATGTGCAAAGCGTGTCTTTAATTTCCAGTGAACAAAGATTTGGTTTCTAGTTCTGCCTTGTTTTCACCATATATTTTCCAAACCCACTTTTTTTTTTCCCATTAATGTTCACCTTTAACCTATTGATTTGCTATAAAAACAAGCCCTTTTATAAAGGAAAGGTAAAAGGAAATGAGGGAAAACATAAACACATTGCAAAAGCAAGGATTTCCCAGAATAAACCCACATATAACACAAATATATGATGTCGCTTCTTTTATTAGCACCGTAAAAAAGAAGGCAGGGAAAAATGTGAAAATACATTAGGGATTTTAAAGGCAAGCAAATCAATTAGTCATTACTGACATAAATTTCCCTTTCCTGGGGACGCTCAACCTTCTCATATCCCGTGGATGAACTCTAAAGCACCTGTAGTAGATCTGTTTTCAGTAAAGAGATTTAAACTACTGTAGATGTTTTTCCAAGGAAAATACAATGTTGACAGAATAATGCGTGGAAGAAGAGGCTACTAAGGCAGCTGCTATAAATTGCCAGGCTTGTAATCCCTCTTGCAACACGCCCAGCTTCACAGGATGTGCATTTGTTGATGCTCTACATATGGTTTTGAGCAAAAGTAATTCCCCCCGCAACATGACGAAAACTAAGCATGCCCTAGAATTGCAGAGAAAGGATCCTCCCCTCGCTTCCCTCCCCTCCCCGAGCACTGGGGTGAGGATGCTCCTTTTGGAAAGCACCATTGTGTTTCTATGTGTATCTCTATCGCCTGGATAGAGGTCTGTGGCACTGGCAGGAGTTAGGATGTGAGTGTTCCCAGGTGTCCCCACTGGCCATGTGCTGAGGGGTGGGATGGCCCCCTCAGGCTGCCCAGCCTGGCTTGTGCTGCCAGTGAAGGTGGGTCTCTGTAGTGTCCCCCACCACAGTTACACCATTCCTACTGTGGCCCCCCACACCTCCCAAGGCAGGAGAGCATCTGGGAGACATGGTGGAAACCTCTTCCACCATCTTGGTGTAGTTTGGCTGTTCGGCCTTTCTCCTCCTACATCCCTTTCCACAAAGCAATTTTGGCATTTTAGCTTTGGACACAATAAGGTGCTTATAGACCCTTCTTGCAGTCAAAGCTGATTCTGTGCTATTGCAGACTTCTTTTCTTTCTTTCTTTCTTTCTTTTTTTTTTTCCCCAAATATTATAATTTAAATATTCCCAGCCCTTTCTCCTGGTGGAGGCAGCCCTAAACTCCACTCTTTGTAGCTGCATTAATTTTCTGACAGAACATTTTCCCTGTCTTCTTGCTTGTGTGCCCACAGAAGGAGCTGCCCGTTGCTAGCTGTGAGCAACTGCTGCTGCTCAGGAAAACCCTGCTCAGGGCTTCCTCATCTGGGATGGGCTTTGGACCCCTCAGGGATGATCTGTGCATGCTCATGCATGAATCCTCTGGACTCCTGAGCTCACAAAAATATCCCTGGAGCAGAACTGTAAAACAGGCAGGGGAAAAGATTTTGTGGAAGAGTCCACACCACGGGAGTGCCTGATCCCGTGAGAGAGCAAGAGTAGGAGCATGAGGAGGTAACCAGTACACTCTCCCAGCTCTTGTCCTTTGCAGAAGCCTTGCTCTGTCTCCTCAGCTATTCTGGTCTCAGCTCCAAGAATTGTTTCTATCATGTCTTGTAATCCAGTAACTTTTCCATGTAAAATGCTTTAGGAACTGCAGCAGTGATCAGCACCCGGGACCCCTCTGCAGAAGCTTTGAGCAGATGCGGTGAAGCCAAACCCCCTCATTCCATCTCTTATTCCCAGCAGCTTTTGAGCTGTCTCCTACCCGACCACATGGAGCGGGCTCAGGATGCTCCCACCCTGCCCCTGCTCGTGTGCCCTTGGGGACCATGAGTCAGAGCCTCTCCAGGACGAGGCGTGAACTGCAAACACCATCTCCCTTCTCCAGTGCCTAAACCAAGGCTGGGGTGAGAGTTCTGGGCCGTGCAGTTCGTGGGAGCAGTTCAGGAGCAGCTCCCACAGTGATGCTGCTGCACGGAAGAAACCAAATCCCACCCATGGCAGTAAGTGAGCAGCCAGGGCTGTGTGTCAGCATGGCACTGCTGAACCCCACCAGAGAGGTGAGAATAGGAGGATAAATAAACTGCCACTGGCATCAGGGGGTTTCACTGCTTGGCAGGGGAATTCGCATGTTTTGAATCAGGCAGACTTCTTTTCTGTTTGTGGGTTTTTTTTTGGTTTCTTGGGTTTTTTTAATTTACTCTAAATAAAAAGGAATGTTTCCTATAGAAATTAATTTCTATAGAAAAAGAAATAGATGCGTTTCACACACACACACACAGAGACACAAACCATGCAGTTAGTAGGAATCCCATTGTCTGTGGAAAATCAACATAGATGGATGTTTCTGGTTGTTCACAATGAGCCCCCAGGCCGATGGCTCTGGTCTGACCTTCCCCAGCGTGAAACCCTCAGGAGGAAAAGGTCTCCCCACATTCTTCCATCCTGAGTTCTGCTGTCTCCTGGGGAGTTCCTGGGGACTGTGGGGTGCCCACGAGGAGGGACAAAAAGCTGGTGGGACCCGGGTGTGGGAGCTAGGGAATCAAATACACTTTAGATTGGCAAACTGTGGACGGCCACAGGGCTCCTGGGCGATGCCTTTTGGCCAGGGTTTGATATTTACTGGTTCGCACTTGCTCTATGGGTCTGTGACCTCTTTTTGAAACCTCTTCTTTACGAGTTTATTTTGGCTGGGCTCAGGCATTCGTAAAATTCCTAGGGAACGGGAGGCTTGAAGCATGGCTTGTAAAAGGAGGAGTGGGGAGGTGGGAGAATGGATTGAGGAGGAGAGTTTTCCATTACCCTGTCATAGCCTCCCTAGCGCAGGTCTGATGCCTCTGAGTTCCTTTTCAAAGCTGCAGGCTTCTGAAAAGGGGAGAGAGAAAGGGAAGAGAGAGGGGATAAAGCTTCCTTCCCCATTTGGGAGGCAGGATCCATCCCTAAGTATATAGGTCTTTCTCCAGTTTCCCTTGTCAGTCATCCTTCTGCAGCTTTTGGTCTTCGCAGCAGGTCAGCGGAGTTGGTGAATAGCTCGGCAAGCACCAGGCATCTGAAACAAATTAGATCTCTTATAGCCACCCAGAGACTGATGATGGATGGAGGTCTGTATTTACAGCAAAACTAATTGGCAACATACACAGACATCCAAAAAAGTATATTATTTTGCCAGACTTTGGAGTCGCTAGGCCCTTTATTTTTTATTGCAGAACATTATACAGCTAGAGATAAAAAAGAACAGTGAAAGTTTTAAATCTAATAAAAGCATTTGACTGCAGAGTAAAAATAACATACACAGAGAAGTTTGATTTGGAATCGAATTTTATTAATGGTCTTTTCTCCACAAAATGTTTCCAATTAAAAAACAATTCTGAAGTGATGCATTAATAAACTGCTCCCCCCTCTCCTTTGGAGGGACTAAGAGTTTTAAAGGCTGAGGTGGATAAAAAAATCCAGTGGATGTTATTAAAACATAATTTAATATAACCTAAATATAGTGCTTGCATACCACAGAGAGAGAACCGGCTGCATAATTGAATTCGAAACAATGATAGTATGTTGACTTTTCAAAGAGAAATATTATCAGATTGTAAGCTGCTGTTCAAAAGAGGGGTCTTCTTTAAACACCAAGGCATGCAAGAAGCAATAAAGAGCAAAATCAGCCACATTTCCCTGGACAGCATGTGGCAGATTTAGATTTCTCAAAGGCATGAATGTATGTGAAATTGGGAGCCTTCGATAGATGAACAGTCTGGGTTCCAACGAGTCATTTGTTTGATTTTTAGATGAATGATCTCTTTGCTTAGAAAAGAGGAGAGAAGGGAAAATACAGAGAGAGACAGATAAATGGGTCTTGCAGATCTGGTCTCCCAAAAGCGTTTGAGAAAATTGTGTATTTCTATCTGTCGATGTCATTGGGCAGAGCCTGGCTCTGAGTGGTGAAAGCTCGTGTAAAGTGTTTTCCCTGGGCCGGGAGCATTGTTCCCTGATAGACATATTTGCATGAGAAATAGGTGAGCTCTAGAGAAGGTCAAATGCATGCGCGATGAGGGGGCTTTGGGCTGGGGAGGGGACTCTGATTCCCCTGACCACCTACCTTTCTGTAGCTTTCCTTAATTTTGTTTTGAAGTGGGAATGAGCAGAGAATGATCGGATGATCTGCATTAGCATCTTTCTGTGCTAAAAGTCCAACTTTGCTCATGCAGAAGACAAAAGAACAAGTCCCTTGCCCACCCCAAACACCAAAAAATCTCCATCGTCAGGAATCCTCCTCCTCAAGCCAGAGGCTGCAGCACACGCGGTGAGATGGGGGAGCACCCACACCCTGCGGCACCCTCAGCTGGCACAGAGCCAGAGTAAAAGGGTCCTCCTGGTCTCACCAGGCAGGGTGAAGACCTCTCTACACCCAGCCATATCATTTGCATCCACTTGAACGCCCCTTTTCCCAGCAGCACTGTGTGAAGGGATCTAAGTGCAAATAAGAATTAAACCCATGCTCTTCCTCCGAAGGATTATCCCTGATCGCCCATTATTACTATTATTACTGTGTTTGCTGGGGCGGGTTTTCTTATTCTAAGCTTTCTCTCTCTCTCTCTCTCTCTCTCTCTCTCTTTTTTTTTTTTTTTTTTTTTTTTTTNGCTGCATCTGGGAAGGCCGTCCTTTGTGTAAACAGCTATCAGAGTGAGCAGGAGTATGTGATCCATTAGCTCCGCTGAAAACACAATCATTGTGTTATTCCAAGCTGATGAAAACGTCCTCTGTAGTTTTCTCTCCCAATATCCACATGCCAATCAGCATTTGTCAGTGATATAATTTTCTCGCATAAACACATCCGTTGTGCAACTTCCACCCCGAGTAAATAGACATAATTCCAAAACCAAATAGCACACTTGGAGGGGAACGGGAGATTAGACAGACAAGGAGGTGGAGGGGGAGCAGAGGGGAGTGAAACTGCAAGGAGAGATCAGCTTTAATTGCCAAGGTGGAAGATGGAAAATTCTCAGGAACAGGCAACACAACTGGTTTATTTCTTCATGGAGCAAAAAAGGCTGGGAAGGCAAATAGTTTGGGCTATTTTTTTAATGAACATTTGTGAATGAGGACCACCATGAATTGCTGAAAGAAGGATGGCTGTTGTTTATGGAATTGGGAAAACAATTTTTTTTTCCCCAATTTGAAACAGAATAGACAATACGCTGTAAGTGGGGAGGTGCCGTTTCCCCGTTTTCACCAGAAGGCCTGCTCAGACATGCTACATTTTTTCCCCTCCTTGTTCAAAGCTTACATAACCTCCGGGTAATTGTATCTTTGAATCCAATATTGCAGACTTATGCAAAAGAATGTTTTCCATCCCATATGTTTCCAGTGTGTTTGGTGTGTCTGTGTTTGTGTGTAAGGAAATTTGTAAAATAAATCCTTTATTTACATGAGTCCCCAGACTTGGCAGACCATGGCTGTGCCATGTGCATTCATACGGGGTTGGTCTGTGGCTGTATGCAGTGTTTATTTAAATATATCCTCTGCCTACACACTGTACAAAAGTCATATGTGTACATCACAAACTACTATATGGCAGTAGAAAATACGTCTGTTCTTTAGAGGAATGTCTTATGTGTGATCCCGTAGGAGAATTACACAAGAAAATAGGCTGGTGCAGGAGGAGGGGATAAAAAGTATAATTGTGTGTGTTTGTGTGCATATACATACATTTTGTGTGTACATGCAGCCTTGTGTGTCCCTCCAGGTCACAGCCCTCGCGGAATTGACGTCTGAGAGGGCTCCTACATGAAATAGGACCTACCTCTTGTCCTGAGGCAGAATTAAACCTATTAACCAATTTCTAAAACAATTCAAACTGCCGAAAACGCGGTTCTCTGCTGGTATTTGTGTGTGCACTTCTCTAGTGAGACATGAACTTTCAATTCTGCTCTGCCTTAGAGAACGACCTGGGGCGATTTCAGGGGCACCCTGGGCGCGGGGGGCCGGCAGAGCAGTCCCGTCCCTCCCTCCCCGGGCAGGCGGTTTGCAGGCAGCTGTACGCCCAAACCACGCCGGCCGGAGATGCTTCCCATCCCTTTTCCATCCCTTTTCCATGTGCACGGCGGCCTCTCCCGCCGCCGGGGCGGTGCCGTGGGTGTCAGCCCGGGCAGCTGTGCCCCGGCACACGGGATGAGCATCTATCTCCCCGCCTGGGAGGGCCGGAGGGGCTGAACCAGGGTCCCCACGAGGTTTTACGAAGCTCCTCCACTCACCGGGGGGCGGCAACATCCCTAAATGCCTCCCAGCTGCGGTGTTCTCAAGCATCACTGGCCGTGCCAAGAGCAATCTCGCCCTTCTCGCCCGGAGCACCGGCTGTCCCAAAGCCACTGGTGTCCCGCACTGCCAGGGGCATGCCTGGCCGCTCTGCACAGGGACCACGACACAAACTTTCATGTGATCCCACGGGAACCGATCTGGTTTCAAACACAAGCGCTGGATCAGCTGATTTGCATTTTTCCCCATCGCGGGTCCCAGGCTGGGGGAGAGGGGAGCTGAAACTCTAAACCGCTTTGTGCTTATTTGCTTTATGATCCTGTTGGGTGCAGTGTTTACTCAAATCCGGCAAGCATCTGGATTAGATAATTTGTTGGAAATTAGCGGTGTTTGATGGTTATCGGCCCTCGCGTGATTAAAACCCGGCTGTCAGCGTCGTGTTTGGGTTTCAGGAAGGCAGGGACAGCAGCTGCAGGAATCCCCGTGCTCAGAGCTGTGGGGGGCAGCGGGGCTCACACCGCCCCGGAAAGGATCTATCCAGGAGCCCCCTGCACCCATGGGGGCCTTTCCAGGAGAGAAAGGGGGGCAAAAGTGCTGAAAAAAAATCTGTCCTACTGACACATAGATGAGAAGGGAGGGAAGGGGTGTAGGGGATGGAGGCTGTGTCTTCTGCCTCGCAAATATTTCAGCTGCTTCTACCAGGTCTGTGCTTTGCCCTTCGTATTTACACCAAAGGTGGGCACAGCATGAGTGCAGAAAAGCTTTGCTCACTTTCTGCTCTTTGTTTTTGATTTTTTCCTATCTAGGGAAGTATTTGTGCATCCCTCCCCATCCCTGCACTCCCACATCCGAGCACAAAGAACATTCACCCTCTTTCCTTCTCTTTCCCCTCCTTGCTTCACCCTTCCCTTTGGGGCTGGATCTTGCTCCTTCCCTTTAAGTTCCCTGGGGCTTTAAGGCTGGATTAAATGGTGACAAACCCAAACCCTGCTGGAGGGGTTTCATCATCCTTATATTAATATGTGTATTTCTTCACAAGGCTTCACGGAGCAGTTCAGCAAAACGCTCATGGCATAGCAGATGTTTTGCTGGTCACAGGGAGAGGAAAGTATTAAAGATATTGCTTCATCCACTTGGGGTCAGCGGGACTCAGTGAGTGCAGTGCCCAAGGGATTTTTGTAGAAGAGGGTCAGATATATTAGCACCCTGTGCTGGGGCAGAACCTGGACTGCCAGACAGGTGCTATGTGCATGCTCTTCCTGGTGGGATATTCACCAGCAGGGAAAGCCAAGAGAATACTCAGGAAGTTAAATAATTACAGTCCCTTTCTTGGCTACATCAGGTAGATAAATGATTAAGAGCAAACTATATGAATACTATGCAGGATGGTGAGAGATGTGCATGTATGAACGTATTTAAAATATAATATATGGGCTTTTAAAGTATGCTTCATCCTACAGTGACTCTTAAGATTTAATATTTTCAGCTGTGCATGTACATATATATATTCATTGTATAGTATGAACCACACAAGATTGACTCAGTCATAGTAAATGAGCAGAGCTGAAACATAAAGCACTTGTTGGTTCTATTTTTTTAATATAGTGTAATATGCTGTGTTAAGAAAGGGTGCCAAATGATAAATAATCTTTGCAGTTACGTTCTGAAACTGGCCCCACCACTTGCTCCCAACAGTGTTTGCCTGCCAGCTCCCCTTTACACAAGTGGGGTGGGAGGTTATTTGGTCATCTTTCCATCAGCACTGCCAGGGCCAGTGTCGTGGTGGGGAACCTGCAGTGATGAACCTCAGGCAGACCTTCAGGCTGGTCCCACCTGGGCTGCCAGCCTCCTCCAAGCAAGATCTGAGCATTGTAAATTTATGGAGGCAAACCCAGAAGGAGTTGTGGTATCATGTAGGAATGGGGGTTATCTTTCGACCTCTCATTTTCAAACTGCTGTTATGCATTTAAAAGCCATTTCTCTAGTTTTCAGTAGTCAGCTGTGGGACATGGATCTGTCTGCAGATACGCCTGCCTGGGATGCCCCTAGGTTGATCCATTCCATGTCAGTACATCCATATGGACCAATCCATTCAGTCAGCTGGGATAATGGGGCACCTCTAGACTGGTCTCTGTATGTGTGTGTTCTCTGCAGGCTTCTGGACTAGGGAAATTATCAAATCATCACCCTTTAAACCTTTCCAATCACTTCCCGCCCACAGCTTGATTTCTGGGGCCTTCAGATCTCCGGGCAAGTTTGCTGCCTTGCACTAATGAATACTGTGCTGAGTGAAAACTCTATCTGCACATCTTTAAATTAAACCAAACCACACACACCCACACACAGAAACCATTTCAGCCTACCCAGTGGGTTTTTTGCCTTGCTGCATGTGCAGCATTTCTTATTGATGTGGGAACCGTGCAGCAGAAGAAACTCCTTAAATATGCATCAGGAGTAGTAATTTCTCCCTGTTGCCTGCAGCATGGGTTCAGATGATATGATCATGAAAAGGGAATGATTTCCTGCCCCGTAGAATGTAATTTTGTGAATGGAGCCATGTAACGCAGCATAGTAGCTTTTAAAAAAACACCATAAAAGACATGAGAGGAGAAAACAAGTTGTACACCACTCTGTCATGTGGAAAACAAAGCTGACTTACATGGATTAACTTCCTTGTTTGCCCTTTCATTGTTCCTTGATGGTGAAACTCTTGCGCTGTGATTTTCAGAAGCACATTGCACTGAACGGTTTATGATGTTTACTTAGCATATAGGACAATAGATGGAGAAGTGCCATAATTTGTGACGCTGACTGCAAAATAAACCTACCATCATTCACACAGAGTGCTGTTCCTCTGGATAAACAGCCATGTTGCTGCTTGGCAGGAACAGACCATCATCTCCTGGGTCCCTCTTGCTGGAGCTGCACATCTTCAGGCCTCAAGCCATTGGTGTTTAAACAGAGGGGCCTTTTGACTCCAGCGGGGCAGTGCTGGCACTGCACAAGCTCTTTGTCCCTATTTAGATAAAATAAAGATCCCTGAAAGGCCTCCTGGCTCAAAATCCCCTCATGTGTTGCTCCACAATAGCTGCTGACATGGTAAAGTTGCAGAGGGGCCCCCAGCCAACAGTTTGGATACAGTGTCTTGGGGCCAGGAGCAGTTCAGATGTGGAGCAGGGTCCATGTTGTAGCCCTGGTCACCACTCTGTATTTGATTCACTAGGGTAAGAAATCTCCTCATCCCCATTTTGATTTATGAAACCATCTCCAGTGCATCAAGGTGGGTTGGAGTCCAAAGTGCCTGAACTTTGGAGCTTTTTCTGTGAGACTTTGAGTAAGGCTTTGTCTCAAGACCAGAGTCTGAATCATGACTGTGTCTGAGCAACTGTGTCCAGTGAATTTTATATATGCTTGAATTAACAAGTCCTAGAAGACAGGGTGAGAAAGAACCTTGAGAAGGTACTGACATTTTTCCTCCTCATCCAGGACCTAAACAGCCAGCTGTAGCCCATTCCTGCCACAGGCACATCAAACCTCTTCTTAAAACTCCCTAATGATGGAGGTACCATAAACTCCATCAGCAAACTCTTCCAGTGCTCTCTTGTCTTTTGTACAACTTTCAAAAGTTCTTTCAACTTCTTTCAAAGCTCAAGAACAAGACTCTTTTTGCCCTTGCCGTAGGAGACACAAAGGTCTACAACCTCCCTCTTCTCACTCAGGGGTTTATGTGCTGTCACACTGTCGCTCTTTGCATTTCTTAGACTGAACAAACCCATTAATTTTCAACCATTTCTCATCTCAAGTTTTCTAGATTTCTGATCCACTTTTCGTGGCTGTTGTGTTCCTCTGATTTCAAGCTGCTCTGTGCCTTCCTTAAGAATCTCCCCCAAGGTCTGACTATTTCTGGATTTGATCAGCTCTGATCAAAAGTTGGTCGTGGACCATCTTTGTGGTTTTGACTTGAACCGGATCCAAAGCAAATGAATCCCATGGCATTTTTCCCCATTGGTCTCTTGGGATGTGGCAGTTTTAAAGCAGTTGCAGAAGACAAACACAAGGAAGCCCTTCCTGGTAGTGAGCAGTGGGACAGGCTTGGCTCATGTGCCTTGCATAAGATGGCCTGGGTTATTAATTTCAGTGTGAGGCTGAGTTTTTCTCTTTGGCATGTCACACTGGCTTTTGATCAGCCAGGAAGAGTGGCATAGAGGAGAGGGAGAAACTGTGCAGGTGCTGAACTTTGGCCACAGCCACACTGAAACAACAGCCCTCCTGGTTTGCTTTGTCGTGCATCATCCAGCTCACCAACAGCAACCTGCCAGAGTCCAGAAAAATTCTGTTAAATCCCATTCAATATGTCCTGTTCTACATGGGTGTCCACTCTGGAAATGGCTTTTAGCTGGTTGTAGCTTGAATAGTGTAACAGGTTATCAGCCAGACTGTTTGCCTGCACGTGGATGATAAGAAACAGGCAGCCTGGAGTTATCTGATCTCATGTCACGTCAGTCTAGACTTTTCTCCTGACAGAGTAATAAGTTCTTGTGGGCAGGGAAGCTGCAGTTGGGGTATTTTATCTTGACTTCAGAATCAGTGATGTTCCCATAAACGTAACAGTCCAGTCAATACCAGTCAAGCCGTTCTGTTGTGCGGGGTGTGGAGAGAAGGACAACTGAGCTGGCGGCTTTATACAAACCATTCTGAGAAAAACAGACATTGTTTGCCNTCATCATCATCATCATTATTATTCAAAGAACGTGTCTTCTGAGGGAAGGAACTTTCTAGTTCTACTTCAGAAAAAAAAAAATTATAACCCCTCTAATAAAATAACCAGGAAAGTTTCCTCTAAGAGCATGTCATTATGTCAACTCTGTTCAGTGGAGAAGCATTGCATTCAGTAAATATATATTCGGGAGCTACTTGGTGATCATTGACATTTGGCACTGTTCTTACATCTCTCCCTATTAGCATGTTTATGTTTGGAGTGTACTTGACCTATTTCAGAAATATTCCTCATCTTTTCCCATTATTTACTGAGCAGCAATAACCCCGGATAGAGCTGCTGCATTTTACAGGCTGCAAAGTTTCACAGAAACAAGAGGCCCCTCTTGTGTTGCTTAAGTAGCTCATCCGTGAAGGTAAATATATTCCTGGATTTAATTAGGAGTTGCAGTATTAATATTTATGCAGATGAAGGTAGGTTGGGAGGGAGGGAAAAGAAGGGGGAGCAACGGTGTGTTCATCATTGCTGAAATGAACTGGCCAATTTATTCTTCATGAGGGGCCACAGACAAATATCTGAGATCTCTTGCATGAAAATAACAGTTTCACTCCTCCCTCCTAACTGAGGGCTAGGACCAGGTCAGAGATCCAAAGGCACAGCTTGCACCAAAACCTTGTTTTGTTTCCTATTTAAATGCTGTTTCATACCAAGACAGATTTGAAGGCCTAATGACACTGCTTTGAAGACAGATTCTCTAGAAGTATGGAGAAGGGAATTTCAGAAACTGGAGCAACAGGAGAGATCTGATCCATTCTGTCTCATGTTGGATATGATTTTCATGTGCTGTAATACGTTTCTGGATATTAGAGTGTTTTGAGGCATGTAATGGAAATTCAGAATCTTCCACTGTTTTGTGACAGATAATGTTAGATTCAGCCTAATGCTTGACATTCATCTTTTGAAGCTGTACCATTTTAAAGTACTTCCTCATTATAGTTGTCAAATACCTTTTCATTTCCAAAGTGCTAACCTGGAACATATTGTCCACTTTCAAATTCTCACACACAAGAAAAATATTTGAGTCTGCACTGATCCTTGAAATTCAGAGACAATTCAGTTCTTTCTGATCTTGCCTTTTCAATACAGATGAGATAGCAGAAACCTCCTGGGGTGGACCTGAATTGGTTTTTTCCACTCTTGCTCTGACCTTGCACCCCATACAGAACTTGGCTTGAAAAAAGTTTGGGGGTACATAAAACAAGGGAACTGGAGATCCATCCTACAGGAGTGGTATCACTGTGAGCTTAAATATGAGCATGAATTCTTCAAAGGTGGCATCTTCATCTTGATATAATGTGTGATGGAGAATCCTGGGACATCAGAAGTTACGAATCACTTGGGAACACAAAGCCGTCAAAGGCAACATGGAAAACATGCTTTTTCTTGTTTAAAGAGCAGTTCACCTTTCTGTTCTCCCTTTTGTACCCAAGCTGCACCTGCCCTCTGATTTTAATTATCAGGTACTGGGGGAGCGTGGGGACGACTGTGTTAGGAAGCATCACCTTCCCTTCAGGCTTCAGCTTCAGCTCTTTGTTCTGCTCTTACAAGGTAATTGAGTGCTAATAAATCACCTCTCTGGTTCACCATATTTAAGATGCTTCTAGTGACTGGAAAAATAATCACACTCTTGTCTATTTGTTCCCTGTCTTTGGTTTGCTCTGTGCTTCTCTTCCATTCTTTCTGTCAAGAGCGACACTGTTACCTCCATTCTGGAGATCAGCTTTTGCTCCTGTACAAGTCAGTTGTTGTTTTGGACAGTAAAGGAGAAAGGGTTTCGGTCCCAGCCCTTTGCTTCTGCTTTTTGCTCTGCTGTGGAAGTCGCTTCTATCCAGCATGATGCCACAAGTCTGCCCCACTCCAAGGTATTTTGTGGCAGATGTAGAAAGCTGGAGACAGCCACCAGCTCTGCACAAGCCTCAGAGCAGTCCCTAGCCCCATGTCTGCCAAGAGACAAGGAGTGACCTTCCCTCACGCGGCAAGATATCCTACAGCCATTCACCACCTCCTGCCCCCTTAGGGACCATAATGTCACCCTACCACTCTGCAAAATCTGCTGTCAATAGAGTTACCTGCCTCAGGCAGACACTGTAGCTGGGGCTGGCAAATGAAGTTCTGTCCATCCTTAAAAATAGACCAAGCCAGGATGATCCAGATCTGAGAGGAGGCAGTCTTGATTCCACAGGAATGGCAGAATCTGGCCATAAATAGTGTGCATCATAAAGACAAGCAGGAAAAAACCCGAAAAACCCCCACTTAGCAACAACAGCAACAGTTGCCACTGCAATTATTCCAGCAGATGACAGTAATTTGTGCTGACCACACCATAGTCTGACTATACCTTGCCAACTTGTTCCTGCTCCAGCCATTAACATCAGTTTATTTTGCACACAAAGAAAATAGCTCTCGTTTAAAGCTCCCTGTGCACTCTGTGAGTCGTTAATGAACTCTCATGATATCTATGGCCTAAAAAAGAGCACTGTGAGCTACTTTTTCTTGAGCAAGAGTCATGATCTGCTGGTTGTCAGAGGAACTCATTTGTCACTTTTTGTCCCACATATTTGTGGCCCCGTTCTTTGGAATAATAAGAGCTTGGCTCGAGGAATGGGCATGAAATGTGGTTGTGTTTAAAATTTGTTTATTTTCATTGTTTTTCTTTAGCTTTGTTCTTGGAGCTTGTACAATAAAGGCAAATAATTTAAAGGACACAGAGGGCTGGAGTTTGGTTTTGTCCTGAGTGTGGGAGGCTGACAGAAAAGCCATATCCAAGTGAAGGGACTGCATTCAGGGAAGCCAAGGTGAACTGAAATATTTAAAGACTGGAGGACTTGGAGTAACTTCCATCTTCCCTCTCAGCTTGTAACTCACACCAGACTCACACCCAGGCTGAACTCACACCGGGCTACTGGCAGGGATATTACTCCTCTTTAGTCCTCGGCTGCAAAAGTGGCCCAAGAGGCCAAAAGGAACTCAGCATGGGCAAACTCACCTGTTGAATCACACAGCCAGGAAGCAACAAGCAAGAGACACTAAGCCCTATGAATCGACGGTAATTACTCTCCCGAGCTAATTGATGCATTCCTAAAATTCCTCTCGAGGTTCTTGGCACTCTGAGCTCCACATAGGTTCGTGAGAAAGTCCTTTTTCTTTGTAAATAAACAGACACCACTGCTGTGTGTGAGGGCTCCAGGGCTGGCATGACAGCAGCCTTAACCCAGAAGGTTTTGTGAGACTTGAGGGTGATCCTCCACTCCCCACAGCTGCTCCTTCACAACCTGCTTGTCTCAGAAGTGGTGCAGTACCTCCACCACAGGCTGTTTCCAAGCTGCTTATTGACATGCACTGTGTACCCTTACTGGCATTCAGCTCAGCTCACCTGTAGGGCTGGTCAACGGGAAAATGACAACCAGCAAGTGCAAGGACTGGCCTTGTCTCAGGGTGTGCAGTGAAAGCTCTGGCTGCTGGGCAAGGAGTCCTCTTTCTCCTGTGGTTCTCAATGCAGGGGCACAAAGAGGCTACATTGAGGTGCTTCCTAATGCCATCTGAGAGAGGCTGGGCCAACCTCAGGAGGCTTGACATTATTGCTCTGACAATCTGAGAGTTCAAAATGTGCCAGAAACTGCTTGAGTAATGTCAGGTAGTTTGACTCCCTCTAAAGTCAGTGAAGACAGAGCTGTCTCCTCCAGACAGAGAGAGACAAATTGAGTTTGGAGATGATGACTTATAGGCACTCATTCCTATGGCAGAGTTCCAGTTAGGGTGTCACAATCTCCTCTGAAAATGCTCAAGGCATCCTAAAATAAAGTTCAGTGTTGCCTGTATGCCTTCTCAATGAGGTNTTCCCTTCCCCACAGATACTCCCCACACATGTATGTTTCGATTGATCCTTTTCAGTCTTTACTGGCGTATTTCTTTATAAATTCATATTGGTTATTTTATTAAGGTAAATTAATTAGGAGAGATAGGAGATGGTCTAAGTGAGTTTTGAAGAAACTACTGTGGATTAAGTTCTATCTAGATTTACTGCGTTGGAATCACTCTGATGAGCTGAAAAATCGGGTTACATCAGGCGCCCTCCTTCTGAAGCAGTGGACAAAATAAAGCTGCTGTATTCCCGTAGTTTTTCTACGAGCGTATTTCCCTCAATGAAACAATTGCTGTGGCCACATTTCAGCTGAATGAGTTCCGCATTGTCCTCCCCGAAACGCGCTGAGCTCAGCACACGGCGCTGCAAAGTCGCTGGGTTTGTTTTTGTCTCGTTTCAGTTTAGACATATGGCTAATCATGCTTGAAAACCATGTAATCTTATCCAGGGCAAAATTCATATCATTATGCAGGAAGAGTTTAAGTGTTTCCCCCTTATTTTAAAATAATGTTAAACTGGGATTACGCTGTATTATGTTCCTTTTGGACCTTAGATGTCCATGTGCATTCATATCAGCCGTCTGGCTGTCACATCCGTGCTTGCTGCCTCAGTGAGTAACAGTGAAGGAAACCAGCATATTAGCTCCTGGAACAAATGAGGCCTTTTCTTTGTAAGAAGATAGCTTGGACATAACTTAATATAACTGCTCCCTGTTCTTCTCAATGGAAAGCTCAGTGACATGACAGATGTCATGTCAGGTGACAGATAAATGAGTATTAATGATCTCCCAGGCTGCTGAAGTTTTGGAGTATAAAAACACATCCCACCCTCTTAAGAAAATTCTTGTTTGTGCATTTTTGAGGGAAAAGATAGTATTTTTGAGCAGCATGATTTTTTATTAGATGCAAACTTGGCCCTTATCCCACAATAATAAACACACACACAGCTCTTCGGCTACACCCAGGATCAATTCTGTATTTTTGCAATTTGCACAGAACTATGTGAAAACACTGATTTTTTTTTTTTTTTGTCAGGAGTGCTGGGCTGTATGTGATGCACACACACATATTTTGTGTATGCAGCACTATTCCCGTGGCCATAAACTCACACATCTCTGCGAGCACCTGAGGATAAAGCTGTGTAATTATCCCTGTTGAGGTCTCAAGGCAGAGCTCTGAGGGTTTTTTTATCCAATTCTCTGTGGGGAGAATTGCTTGCCAGGATCTGTTTATGGCTTGTGTGGTGTGTGTGGCAGATTTCTGTGCTGGACTTTGCCTGCACACACACCTATGTGTGCCAGGGCCAGTAGGGCAGGTAGGGGAATATCTATATAATATACATATCAGCGCATTCTGAGCGGCTCATTGAGTTCAGCACAGTCCTCCTTCTGCTGCTTTTGTGCAGTTCATTATGGAAACATACTTGAGTTTGCTCAGTTGCTTATCCCAAAGGCCAACTTTTGATCTTCTCTTGGGAACCTGTCGCACCGCCTTGGTCTCTAGGTACCACCGCCAATGTGTTTACCAACTCTTTTTCTCTTTCTCGCCCTCTCTATTATACGTCCCCTTTTCTCTGTCGCACAAAAGCCCTGCGCGGTGCTTGTGTGTGGTCCCCGAGAGATGCGGGCCGGGCGAGGAGCCGCGTCCGGGCGAGGCTCGGCGCTGGAGGATCTGTGAACCCGTGCAATTAGCGGTTTAGATCCGGGACCCCACGTGTGGGAGCGGGGCCCGTGGCCGTGCCCCCGGTGGGGACAGCCGCCCCCCGGGCCGGTGCACCGACCCCTGGCAGAAGGGTCACGCCGCGCCGCAGACAGCCCCGGAGCTCAGGAAAAACCCCGGGATCAGAGCCGCAATCTGTGATGGGGTGTCCTCTCCCCCCGCTCCCCGCCGCCCCCTGCACAACACATGGACTCAGAAAGGGATCATTTGGAAAGCATTTGCAAACATATGGGTCGTTTTTAAGTCAAGATTTCTTTAATTCGCTGTGTTTCCTAGATTTTTTGGTTGGGTTGTTTTTTTTTTTTTTTTT
>VZDJ01001247.1:18133612-18215175 GCA_008694505.1 Cyanoderma ruficeps
GGTGTTTTGTTTTGTTTTGTTTGGGGGGCGGAGGGGGATGTAGGCTCTTGCTGCAAAAAGCCTGGCTGGGAAAAAAAAAAAAACAAACAAAAAGAGGAGGGCTGAGTGGTGGAATAAAGAGCGCAGCAAAGCAGCTTGTTCCCAACTCATGTCCCTTACAGAGAGATTAAAAGAACAAACACTCTGCTCTTCTTAATGATGGCATTACCAAGTATAATTAATTAGAAGGGTAGCAAAAGGAATCAGATCCCTGATGCTAATTACTTTCCTAAAAGGATAATATGCTCTTATGTTACCAGTCTAGATCTGACAGAAATATGTCTATTACTGCTACCACTGCTACTAATCAAGGAGTAAAATAAAATACCCAAGGGACACTCATGCCTGGGTTTACTTATATCTATGTATGTATGCATGTAATGATACACTCACTAAATTATATATATATTTAATGCTATATTTTATATATATAACATGATGTGTACAAATGCACATATGTTATCAGTTCGTGGAATCACAGAACCATTTAGGGTGGAAAAGACCTTTAACATCATCGAGTCCAACTGTTAACCAGCACTGCCAGGTCCAGGCTAAGCCATGTTTATGTATTTATAGTTAGAGTGGATTTTAGACATGTGTATTGACAGACAGCCAGGCAGAAAGACAAATATTTATGACACCACTTCTCTGCAGTGCTACCACCAAAGGAGGGGAGCCATAAACAAAAGCTCCCCCACCTCTGCCAACCTTGGCCTATGCACTCAGGTCTGGGAAGGAGCAGGGCTGTGTTTTCCTTTTCTTGGATGGAGATGTGATGACCCATTAGGCTGGGTTGTGAAGAGCTAATGACTGGATGGCATTGATTTGCAGAGGAATTTTAGCTGCAGAAAATGATCAATGCCTTTCAGCAAAAGATTTGTCTCAGTGGGCTGGACATGTTTTGGGTAGCCTGCTCTGGTTGCTGTGAAGGATTGAAAAATAAATGGTGGGTTAGCAGCTGAAAATCACAGGCCTCGGGTATGCAGTGGGAGACTGGGAGGTGGAGTTGTTATTATCAACACTTTGAGAAGTTGGGGGGATGTCTAATGCAGCCCACATAAAACAAAACAGCCCAGCTCTCAAATGACTTTTCCATATCCACGTACAGTGTGGGGTTTGTTACTGCAAGTTTCACTCCCTGTTTATTTACGTCCTTCCCCCACTCCCTGTGTGCCTGAGCCCAGAGGTGCGATGGGCCTGTGGGTGTGCAGATACACGTGTGGATGTGAACACACATATGCACGTTCCTCCATGAGTGTGTGTGATACCTGTGTGCACACTTGTGTCTCAGTCCTTGAGTATATTTTGGCTATTTTTTGGCCAAAATGTGCATATTTGTGTGCATGCATATATATATATATATATGTATATAGGTGCATTTTACCCACGCGTGTAGAGCTGCATGTGTGTATCCAGGTGTGTGCCACATGCATTAGCACAGACCTCACCTGTTGGTTTTAGTCGTTTCCCATCCTTCCAAACAACTTCCCAAAATATCTGTCTGTCTCCCCACTCCTGTCTCCCAATCCTGCCATTGCCCCAGACTGTGAGTTTTCTTCAGGACTTGAGGCCTTTGCCCAGTGCTCCTCTGTGAGCAGAAAGCAGTAAGTGCAATTTAATGTATTATTTATGAGTGGTGGGAAAGTCTAAAGGGGTTTTAATCTCTGCTTCCCCACTTCCTTCCCAGATGAAAACCATTTCACCTCCCTTCCCAGATATTCAGCTCCAGTGTGCTTCCCCCACCCCACTCCCATCTGCACCTTATTTGTACAAATGTTCCCGTGTCTTTAGAAATCATCTTCAAAAAAAAAAAANAAAAAAAAAGAAAGAAAAAAAGAGAGAAAAAGAAAAGAAAACCCCTTGGCAAACCCATATTGTACTTAAACATTTGTGAAGATTTTGTTTCTCTCAATATGGAATCGAGAGGGGGCTCTGGGAGGGGCTTTCGTGGAGAAATGTCTCATTCAGTCTGCTGAGCCCCCTCCTTGAAGTTTCTTTTCAAGGCTGTTGGAAAGTTGGGCAAACTGAAAAGCAAAACAATAATTAGAGATAATTGCTTGTGTCCAAACACAGGCATCAAAGCCTCGGGGGTCTCATTTGTGATGGGCCTTAGTGTGTGATCCAAAAAAAAAAAANTTTATTTATTGAGTGGGGGAACAGAGAGAAAGTGCCAGATGGAAGGACCTCAGAGCAATCTCCAACGGCTCAGCCCTGCCTGCTTGGGCGAACAGGCACTGAGGCCAGGATAAAAGGGATAGAAAGCAGGGTCAGGAGAGGTTGCATAATTACTAGGGTGGAGGTAAAAGGGGTGAGGGGAGAGACAAGGGTCTCTCTGGCCCCGCTCTGGGGATCTGTGCAGTCCCCCAGCTCTGTGTAGCTGGTGGCATCCCTTGTACTCAGGATAGGTAGCGGGAAGGCTGCAGGATGTCACATCAGGGGTGGCACTGACAGCAGCCCTGATTTTCAGGGGGCTGTCACCCCCTTTCCCTCCTTCCAAGCTGGATCCTGAGCATGGATCCAAATGCATGCACACCCTAGAGACTCTGCCCCAAATCCCTCCCTGGTGGGATGCATTGCCAGCAAGAACATGGCAGCCCCTGCGTTACCCACAGCACACCCAGCCCTGAATCCCTGGCGTTTTTATGAAAAGCAGTCAGTGAGGGGGAATGGGAAAAGAAATAAGGGGGGAAAGTTGGGAAAAGGAGGGGTGGTATTAAAAAACCCACCAAAACCAGTAGAATGTTCTCAATCCCCGCAGCCTTACTGGGAAGATGTGCTGCCCTGGCTGCAAATGATGCAGGAAAGTCTTCAGCTAAGGATGGAGGGTGTCATATTTAGGGGGACTGGACTCCTTTTGAGGGGACCACGGGAGTCTGAAGGAAAGCAGTAACTGAGAGAAACTTCCAGAGGACATCCCTCTGGTTTTCAGAGGCTATGATAAGACGTGGCCAAGGTTTGTCCTCACCCCGCCTGTCCCTCGGTAATGGGCTTGTAATGACCTAAACGATTTGCTGATTAGGGACAATAAATCTGCCTTTCCGTGCGGGATGTCCCTGGGCGCGGGGCGGGGGGAGGCAGCGGGGACAGCCGGAGCCGGGGACACTTGCCCGTCCCTTGGCAGGAAGAAGATGACAGTGTTTGTTTATTTAGCCTGTTGGGAATTCGGCTGCAGAGCTGAAGTTATTCATCCCAGCATCTGCCCCGCGCCTTTCCAGAGGGGCAATGCCGGGGCTCAGACGGAGAGGAAGGCGCGACTGCGGGGGTGGGTCCCGGATCCTTTGAAGGGGTGTGGGGGAAAGCGGGCGGTGGCTTTGCTCGGCTCGCTCCTCCGGGGACAGGTGAAGAAGAAAAAGGTGTGTGGGTGTGTGGAAAAAAAAAACCAAACAAAAAACACCCCAAAACAAACAAACAAAAAACCAAAACCCAAAAACCACCTAAAAAACCACGAAAAGAAACCTCGCCGGCTCATCCTCAGCCCCGGTCCGTCCCGCGGCGCCGCGCGGTCCCGCGGCACCCCCTGCGCCCCGCCGAGGGAAGTGCACCGGCCCCGCAGGAAAGAGAAATAATTATTAAAAATAAAAATAATAGTAAAATGAGAATAATTTAAAAACCCCAACCACCCCCCCAAAAAACCCANCAATCCCCCCCCCCCAAAAAAAACCTAAACAAAAAAACTAACAAGGAAAACAAACATCTCACTGCATTAGCTCTAAAGAAGCGGTTCCTGCCGGACTTGCTCAAGCGCATCTCCCGGTGGTGAGCGCAGTGCCAGGAGGCAGCCGCTGGTTTTGGAAGGAGGGAGGGGGGCTGTTTGCCGTGTCCCCCCGCCCCGGTGCAGGTGCACACGGGAAGGTGGCTCCCGCGGTGCCACCGCGAGATGCCCCAGACGGGGTGGTCCCCGGCCGGGCGGGTGGCCGTGCCCACCCGGCGGAGCGCTCAGGCATCGCCAGGCACTTCTAATTAGCAAAAAAAAAAGATGTTGACCATTAGCGAGCAACAAACCTCCAAGCCAGGCGGGCTCTCCCCGGGACCGGGGCCGAGGGCTCCGTCCCGCCGCCGTCCCGAGCCGCTTCCCGGCCGCCGGGCGCTCCGGCCCCATCACCTGGCGCACAGCTGCGGCTCTCCTACACCGCTTTCTTGCTTTACAGCTCTTTTTTTCTATCCCCTCATGGGGCTGCTGTAGTCGGGGGGAAATTCACTTCATCCCGGAGCCCCCCTCAACACCCCGACCCTTTCCGCTGCGAACTGTCGTTCTCGTGATTTCTCTTTCCCTCCCTCCTCATTCTTTTTTAGCATCTCTCAGTCTTCCTCCATCTTTCGATTCAGCAGCACCCCCGCATGCCGCTTTTAGCTTCTCCATCCTCCCTCCAGCGACCCCTCCTCTCCCGCTCCCGTGGGAGCGCAGCTCTTCGCGGGCTGCATCCCGAAGGGCTTTCTACACAGTCACATTGGCCGATGCAAAATCATCTTGGAAAAATGTCGGAAAACGTTTGTCCCGAACCACAAACCAGGATTCCCCCCGCTTCTCCCCACTGATTTTTGATAAATACGACGAGTGGCTTTGGATCGGGCTGGCTGCGCCGGGAGAGGTTGTTTGAGTCCGATTCGCTGCGATTTTAAAATTATTTTCTTAATTTTGTTTTGTTTAGTTGCATCTTTATTTAAATTTCTCTCCAGCGATTTCTGTGTAGATAGCGGGTCTTCATTCTGAGAACAAGGGGGTGAAAACACAACGTGTTTAGTCCCGCGGCCATCGTCACCTGCCCCCGGGGGGATTGGGGGTCTCGGGACTCTCTTGCTCCGCCGGCGGGACCAGCCCGGCTGGCTCTGCTTTCGAATTGACATTTCTCCTGGTGAGCCGAGCCAGGCTCCGAAACAAAATCACCGTGTTTGTATCCCCCGGCGTGGTTTTTTTTCTGATATATGGCTGCCCGGGGCTTTTGTCTCCTGTTTCGTCCTGTTCGTCCGCTGGCGATTTACAAGTTCAGCGCACACACACACTTATACCTGTGTATTTCTAGACGACACAGATGACTGTTTCGCAATTAATTTCATGATGCCATTGTGAGACATGCCATGGAATACACCTCATACCCATGAGGTACCTTATAGACACATCATTTGTAATTCAAAATTGTATATACAGTTCTACATGCTGTAGAACGTATTTCGAAGTAAATTTACGTACATCTTTAACGTAAATATACCGTTTCAACTAAATTTGACGTATATATTGAGGCGAATTACGTTCTTAAATGAAAACTGGAGTTACAAAAGTGGCATATTCGTATGACAGACAATTGCAGGTATCTTAGAGAGTAGGTGAAGATATAAATACATGGCATTTGCGGAAAACTTTATCAAATATTGGTCTGTTTGCACGTGTGTGTCCATATAGAGGGAAATGGCTTCTAAATTCATGCGTATGTATATTGTTTTACCTCTAAACGATCTGTGAGCTGTACCTCACTACCGAAACCACCATTTAGATGCAGACACGCGCATCCTCAAGTGAACCGTGCGCAGGCGGGTGCGCGCACACGGGCGCGCACCGCGGGCAGCTGCGGGAGGTGCGAGAGGCTGGGGGAGGGATGAAGGGACCCCGACACCCTCCCTCTGTGATTTCCGACTTGTTCGTATCGAAATGCACCTCTTTCTCCTCCTCCTCCTCTTCCTCATTCTCCTCTTCCTCCTCCTCCTGCTGCTCCGCGCCCGGCGGGGTGGGCAGGGTGTGCTCCCCGCTGCTCGGTGCTCCCGGTGCTCCCCCATCCCCACTGCATCCCCTTCCCCGGGGCACAGCCCGGGCCTCTCCCTGCGGGGAGGTGCCGCTGTGAGCCCCCGTGTGTCCCCCGAGCCGGGCTGGTTCCTGTCCCCCACCCCGGCAGGGTGAAGGAGGATGGGGGAAACGCGAGTAAAGCGAAGTTTCCAAGCTAAATACAGCCGCGTTCAGCTGTTTCAGGGACGGGGCTCGGTTCCAAACCAGAGGCATCAGCTCCCCTTGTGCTTGTCACCCAAAATGTGCTTGTCAGTCGGGAGGGAGGGGACGAAGGTCTGGCTGTACCCCATTTCCCGGCTGCTCCCTGGGTTTGGGCGCTCACCTTGTGCCCACCTTGTGTCCCTCCTACAGTCTCAGACGCCCCTTGGAGCAGAGGGGAGGCGAAAGCCACTTGTCGGTTTTGTTTTAACGCCTTGATGGGTGAAATACAGAAAATTTGAAGTGTGACCTGTGTGTAGCCCAGAGACTTAGCCGGAAACCCTCCTCGCAACCCCTCTTTCTCCTTCTGCAGCAGGGGAAATGATTCTGCCTCCACTCGGCAGCACCGTGTCCCCCGCAGGCTGCAGTGCCGGCTATACCTGCCCCACCGCTGGGGTTTCGCTGTGAACAGACATTGTCTGCTTGTCACCGGTGTGGGTTGGCACCTGGTCCTGGCTTATGTACAGATTTACACGATACGTAATATGGTGTAAAATACCTACTAGTCAATATGAAATATATTTGTATATGTAAGAAACACTACACAACATAGAACATGCACAATATTCTGTGTAATACGAAATTTGCAACAACAGGAGACATAGTAATGCGGGGGATTTTGCAAACTGCTGGGTCTTGTACGTGTCTTGTATGTAAAGCTCCTATTACAAGCCATTAGTTAGGTTG
This sequence comes from Cyanoderma ruficeps, assembly GCA_008694505.1. Classification (NCBI taxonomy): domain Eukaryota; kingdom Metazoa; phylum Chordata; class Aves; order Passeriformes; family Timaliidae; genus Cyanoderma; species Cyanoderma ruficeps. Next base: position 18,140,313 of record VZDJ01001247.1, read on the forward strand.
TTTGGTGATCTTAAGATCATTCATAGTCAATTAACCCATGGGACTAAATTATCCCACACTACTCCTGCCTCAGGTCGATATCTACATAATCTTTCAGCTCTAATACATCCGCTGCTTCTGGGTCTAAATCACACAAAAATGCTGTATCTCATCCCTAATTTTACATGAGTGTATGTAGTCACAGTAGACAATAAGTGTTTCTTTGCAAAGCTGTGTTGTGTGTGTAGGATTGCATTAGTATGGACACTATTTCTTTGTAAAACTGTAAAATTTCAAGGCTGACAAGGTGGGTTTGTTAGGAATGTGCATGATTTTGATATATACCCAAAGCTGCCCAAGCTAAAAGACAGGAAGGAAAGGAAAATCATTATGGTGCTGAGCCTGAGAAGGCTGAATTGCCGAGTNAAAAAAAAAAAAAAAAAAAAGGCTGGATTTTCCAGCTGCTTTAGTGACCCAGCCCACGAGGAGGAACCAGCTGTGGGAGCAGGGACAGCGAAGGGAAAAGCTGGCACGACTTTGGGTATGTGGCTAAAGCAACTGTGATCTGGGATGCACATTACAGCTGACCTCAGGAGCTGGGTTTTCTCTGTTTTAGCTGTTCAGGGCTGTGGGGGGAAAGTCTTTTAACTACCAGCACCGGAGTGCTGCTTTAGAGAACGATTTTCTTCTCTGCTACCGTTTCTTATGTGATTTGTGAAGGAATCACTAAACGTTAGGGTTTGCAACAGGAACAATACCAAGTGCATGTGAGCCTGCATGTGCGTGTTTAGAAGCCGCGAACACCCACATGAATCCCACAGCTGCCAACAGGAAACACATGCCTGTCCACAGAAAACCAGTTTGAGTTTTGGGGAGGGTATCTGTGTCAAATACAGATAAACAAAGTAGAGGTAGACACAGACACATCAACTGGTCACAGGTTTTAAAAAAATAGTTTGGGAAGAGATTAAGGAAGATTTTTTCTCAAATGTTAGTCTGTGCAAATGGACAGAATAAAACTGTTAATGTTCATGGAGTAGAAAACTGTAAAAGCACATGCAGAGTGGAGTTTATTTTCTGTGATAGTTCCATGGTGTAATATTTTGATCTTGAACTCTAATCATTTGATCACTAAAGAAGTCTATTGCTGGGTCATGAGTCAGGGGTTCCATTTTGATCTCTGATATTGGAAACTTACAATTGTCTTCCACTCACGGTAATACTGCTTAATTTTAAAAAATGCGTTAATTATGTTATAAACTTTTTTTCCTTCCTTCTCTTCTAAATTTAAAACCAGATTTTTCTGTGGTTAGTTTGTACTGAAAATGACTCATACTCATCAGGCCAGGCCTATTAATTTACTTGAATTGTAGTTTTTGAAAGGAAAGAAAAGATGTTTCTTTAAAGTACCATCAAGTGTGTTTCTCTTCCCCCTCCCTAATGAAATAAGACACTTTTTTTCCCCCCTCCTTGTGATCTGTGTGCAAAATAATCAGAAACAAACTGGTGAGGGGAGAGGGAAGAGTTGTTCCAACCTTTGACTTTTCTGTCTTACAGAGGGTTTATGAGGGGGTTTGTGCAGTATCTTTCCTGTAGCTTGACAAATATTTTGGGTTCTATTCTGCCAGGTTCTGATCCCCCCGGGGGCCCGGTACAGCCACACAGAGTAGTGTATTCCATGCTTATCTATCTGATAACCGCTTGTTGGATTGACACCTTCCAGCCAATAAAGGGCTTAAAGAGTGGGATCAGGAAGCCCGATTTGTCCTACAAACTGCTGTCACCTATCTGTATGGCGATCTCTATGCCAAGTGCAAGCCATCAACCTCAGCTCTGGAGATTTCTGTTTCTTTTTCTAGCACCAGGTAGTCAAAGAAACGGATGCCTTGAGGGAAATCTGCGTATCTATTCCGTGTTAATTACCTCTCATCACTGCTCCCACCCCCTTTTTAAGGGTAAAACACCCAGGGCCATAGAGAGGCAGAGTTTAAGAACATTGACTTGCATTCAGCCTGGGGTGCAGGGGCTCAGCTCTGCCTGGAGAGCCTCGAAGTTTTGCTCTATGAGGGTGGGGGAACCTCTATGGAGGCAAAATGAGGTAGTGGCCGTATTACAATGACATCACTAATATTCCGTCATGATACAGCCTCATCTGAGCCCGAATTATTGCTTGAACCATTTAGCCATCAGATGTTACATTGCAGGTTAGTGAGCGTGTTGAAAAGCAGAGACCTGGCACCGTTCTGTTGCCCTCGGTCTTGACTTACTGATCATCAGATCAGAGAGGGCACATCAGGTTGGGCTGGATCTGGACATCAGAAACATAGTTCCCGTGTCATGGCTCTGCCCACCATCGTTAATCACTGCTGGGGGCCAGTGCATATCACAGAAATGTCCTCAGGGACGGGGCTTTTCTCTAGGGTGGGAGCACTTCCCCTGGTTGGAATTTGGCTCCAGCCTTCCTCCAGCCCTAGCTCATTACTCCTGAGCTTTATTTGACATGGAAGTGCCACTAGCCAATCCCTCAGGCAATTACTAATCCCAGGGAAATGCTCTGCACCTCTGCACTGTCCGTTTGATCCAGGTCTCTGCTGGTTTATTTCCTAAATCCCATCTGAGCAGTGTGGCTGGATAAATCAGCAGTTTGATCTGGGAGCTGTGCAGAGCCCCGGGGAAGCCAAGAATGTGTTAGGGAGATCTGGGCTTCTGGGCTTTGCTGCTCTTTCTCAGGGAAATGACTTTTATTTCTGCATCTTGGAGCATGGATTTCCTCAACATTTTCCTCCTTCATGGGCACTGCCACTGGCGAAAGCACAATTGGCAAATGTGCCCTCCTGGCCCTGGGAGCCCCTGGTTCTTCTTGGGATTAATTAGCCCCTTGTAACCTACTGCAAAGGGGGGGGTGTGCACCCCAGACTGGGATGTCCCTGGTTGAAACCTCCCAGGCTTCCAGCAGAGGCACGGCAAAGCATCCCACTGATTTTAGTGACAGCATGGGACCGGTTTCCAAGAAATTTAGGGATCCTGCATTGCCTTGTGGCTTCTGGGAGGGATTTGAACCAATGGCTGAAATTAGAAAGCTGCCTGGAGTGAGTTGGTTTCACTCCCACCCCATCCAATTTTAGATTTTCATCTCAAATCTCCTTTTCATTGTGATTATATATAATACATAATCATCATCTGTTTGACAAGCTAGGGTTCTGACTCCAAGCTCTGCTGCCAAAGAGCCATGGATGGAAATAGCCAAAAAGCTGTATGTGCTTAGGGCACAATGTAGTGTGCAAACACAGCACAAACACCCCAAATCTGTTCTTCTGTCTCTGATTTGATTGACTTCGAAGAATCGTTAAGAATAATAATGAGGAGCTGATGACATCTCAGCCCGAGGAATGCACCACTGCTAGAGAACAGATGGTGCAAACACGTTTTTTTAAAAACTTTTTTAAAAAATCAACTTGGCACCTTGGCCTTTCTTGGGCTAAATGCTGAAACTTGGAGCAACCACAGCACTTGGCAGTTGGGATCCTTTGAAAACAATTTTTTTTTCTGCAGAAGAATGTAAATTTAGCAAGATACATTTTTTCTTTCTCATTGATTATTAATATTTCTTCTTTCTTGTTTGAGAGGGCTCATCCTTTTTTTCTCTAACTGGAAGAATTTAATTTCACAGCTGTAAAAATGTTCCGATTTTAGGGATGATTGAAGCTGGGCTTTGAAGTAAATAAATAATTGTGAAGAGAAGGGATCATTAGCCTGTCCTTCAGCTCTGTGATTTATCAATTTCAGTGCTTTCTGCTCTAATTTTTTACTTAGCCGTCCCATAAGCATTTTCAAGTGGAAGACAAATCAATCTCTGGTAAATTTAGTCCTATTGATAGCACAGTGGCTTTTCTCAACCTTAATTCACTGCCTTCTTATAAATAGTCACAGCCTCTTAGAAAGCATTAAGTTCAACAGCTAATGTTGTTACTGCTATATTGAACCCATCAAGATATCCTAGAAGAAAGAATTTTGTGAAGAAAAGTGTCTGACCTTGGTGTGAAGACTTTTAATGGTTGAGTCCACTTTATCCTTTGATCAATGATTCCACGTTAAAAAAAAAATCTCTGCCTCATCATGCATTCAAATTTGTCGTGCGTCTGTTTTCAAGCAATGAATCTTGTGTGGCATTTCTCAGCTGGGGTAAAGAACCATTCCATACTGGGTATTTCCTTTTTCCATCTGTACTTGGGCATCCTAGTGAAGCCGCCTCTTAATCCTCTTTGTGATAGAATAATCAGATCGAGCTGTGTAAGTCTCTCACTAGAAGCCATGGTTGGCTGTTAGGTTTCTTTACAGCCCTCGAATCATACGGATTTCCATACGACTTGACATCAGCAGAGATTTATGCTAGCTTGGAATTTGGCTGTGTATTTCAATTACTGTGAACATTTTGTGGCCTGGGGTGGAACGCGGCTCAGAGCATGACAAATTATTTGTAACATGCATATCTGTTGAACTCGGTCTAGCAATCAAATGGAGTAAAATTCAGTTGCATGCAGATGATCAGCAGAAAGCCCATGTCCCATTAAGCTGTTTTCATGGGTTTATGTTCATCTTAAGTGCAATTGAGGCCATGGGAGCAAAGATAAACATCAGCCATTGAGACAGATGCTTAACTTATGCACCTCATTTTTCATGGCCTCGGTGGAGCTGGGCTGATTTACACCAGCTGAAGACCTTGGCCCACAGTAAGCAGCACAAACTGATAAAGGAGTCCAATCCTCAGCTGGCTGCTTATATGAGAGCTTGAATGCAACCTCAGCGCCTGGTAACATCTCATTAGAGCCTGAGTCAATATGGCAAGGGGACAGAGCTGTAACAGAGCAAAGCTGCAGTGGCTTCACAGAATCCTAATTGCTGTAGGGCTTCTGAGGAGGAATCTGCTCCATCATTTTGGTTATTGGCTTCGGGCAGGAGTTTCCCCCTTAAAATAGATACAAAGACAGAGGTAAGTGAAATCCAAACGTTTGGCTGATGGAGGTTCTTTGGATCCCACCCAAATGCTTCCCCTAGGCTGTAGAAACCACACCAGCAAGGTCCTAGAGCAGTCATGGGAATCAGTGGCATGTGTTAGTGCCCTTTGCAGTCCTGGTTTTCCACATATGTGCATTTTCACATGTGTATCTTGTACAAACAGATTCACACACAAACCATAGACATTAACGTTCATCTGCGGCTTATAAATACGTACATCTAAATACAGGAACGTGTACATTTATATTTCCTGCAGGGGGCTATGGGTAGGGATGGTGGCATGGATGGGGATGCCTGTGTGCCTGTGCTGAGCTGCTGTCTGGCTGTGTACAGCAGCGTGATCAAGGGAATGTGGGTGGAAGGCTGTGTGTTTATGTACGTGTGTGTGGGGAAGGGCCGCTGGGAAATAAATGATATGAAACGTCTGTACATTCCAGGGAAATGTTCGGATCCCTGAGGTTAAGGGATATGCTCTAGTCATAAAAATAAACACATTGGTATAGCATGCCATTGATATGTGGATAAACTCACTAAGGACGGGTAAAGTTTCAGCTTTCACCTCCTCCTGATGGTGAGCTTGCTGCTTCCCTCGCTGCCTCTTTTGACAGTTCAAAGTAAAATGACATTTTAAATAAGAGGTTAAAGAGCAGAGGAAAACAGAGGTTTTCTGCTTGAACCAGGGGAAATTTGATAAACCAGTCTTCCAGAGATGCCAGCAATTTCAAAAGGCTCCATTTCCTTTTGATAAGGTTTTGAGAGAGTAATTCAGAGTAGGATCTGTTAGCCAGAGCTCTTAGCTGCTAAAATGTCAGATCAGAGGCTGAGCTATTTCCCCAAGACTAATGGTTAGTTATTGCAATCTATAGCCTATTGTGCTGAGCCTTTTACAAAATCTTTGCAGCACTTCTATCCTGCCTTTAAAATCACACTCAGATTTGCAATGGGCAGAGGGGTTTAATTAGGCAAAACCTGAAGAAAGGCTCATGTGCTTTAAAGCTTAACCTACTTTTTCCAACCCAGTATGTTCTAATAAAAGATGCTACCTCCTCTTGCACACAGTGCCTTGTACCTCCTTCCAGACCACGACAGCTGCACCAACAGTCCCTCAAGAAGAGCAGGAAGGACAGAAGCACCCAGAACTGTAGAGGGTGGAAGTCCTAATCTGCCACCATTAGCTGTGCTGGAAGTTCAGCCCACTGTTTTCCAGAGTTCCATTGTGGCTGATCAGTGGTAGAGAGATGCTACACTTCTGTTCAGGTGTGAGTCAGGTGTTTCACCAATGGCTATAATCACGTTCATAGGAATGGATGTGGATTGCTAAATATGTAAAAAAGGGGATTAAACCCATTCTACTGGTCTGTATGAGCCAAGGCCATTCCATACTTATATTAGCTCACATTAGTGGTTATCAGCTCAAATTCTGCCATAAAAAAAAAAATTGGTACCACGTGACTGACTCAGATTTGAATCCAGGTCTAACAGAGATGTAGGCACAACTGATTCAAGCCATTTTCATCTGTTCACTGACACCTGTGGCTCCAATCCCATGCTGACAATGGGAACAGAACTTTTGTTTCCAAATCAGCCATGGGCAAATCCTGATCTGTGTTCAACTGTACCCTGGCTGAAAAACGACCTTCCCCAATTACTGAGAAACTCATCAGTTCCTGGGAACTGGTTAGCCCTATCTAAAGTCACAAAGCCACTTTCTACATATGAATGAAACACCATCTGTTTTGGTTTTTTTCTTCTTGATTCTAAGAATTTTCAGCGAGGGCTTTGCAGGCATCTTTGCTTTGAAACCTGGGATAGATTTTGTCTTTTAGTGGTACCGCTGCAGCTCCATGGAAACTCTTCTGTATTATTAATAGGAATTTCTGGTTATATATGGATACTCCACAGGACAAAGTATGGGTATTTTTGCCATCAGACATCTAATTCATCAATATTGGGGCATAAATCTGGGCACTAAGGAGCAGACCTCCCTGCGTAGTCAACTCTGTGGGCAATGGCAGTGGAAGAACAAATGTGTTAGAAGCTTCTTTCACTGATCTTTTTGTTTTTATGAAAAAATGAGGACAGCAGTGGTATTTTGAACAGAATTTTACTTGCTGTAGGTTTGGAGAAGAAGGAAATCTCAGGTTTCTCATGCTGTGATGCTGACTGACTTGAGGTCACTGTTTTGTCAGCGTACAAAGGGGTCACAAGCTACATTTCTGAATGCTTTCATGAACTTTCCCCGGGATCAGAAGGTAATAACTGGGTTTCAAAACACCAGTGGGTTGCTCTGAGTGATGGACCAGTTATGGCACGGCTTTGAGAGCCAGATTTTTGACCAGAATTTTCCTGCCCACTCCATCTGAACATCATATGGAAGATCAGACACTCTCATCTTTCCTCTGTCAGGTGCATGAGGATGTGAGCAAACATCTGAGCAAACTTCAGGTGAGCAGACTTCAGTCATCCCCGTCATCTGATGGGATTTGAGGGTCCCCAGCAGATTGTTCTGCACTTGGTGAGATACGTGCCAGTTCTCAGCTCCTGCCTGGGTTTCCCTGTGACCCACAAGGAAACACCTCTCTGTTTTGTCCGTGTGCTGAGGGAGGGAATGCAGGACCTGAAGGAGAGGCAGCAATGGGGGGAGATTGCTGAAGCATCCCATGGAGTGGTAGGTCCAGCCTTGGCCATACCTGAGGACTTTCCTTGGAAGTCAGCACTGTGGCCCATCATGTTGTTCTGGTGGAGCACACCTGGGCTGAGGGGCAGAATCTGGACAACTTTGCTGTCAGGTGGAGTTTGGTTTGGAGGAAGGAGGATGCATGTCCCATGGACTGCTGTCTCCCAGGTTTCCTGCATTACACAAGCCAGTGGCTTCACATCTCTCTGACCCAATTTCTCCTGGTATACACACAATTTTATTAAGTTACTGGCTGCTCCAGTGATGTCTGAAAAACTTGCATGTGTGGAAAAGATGAAAAAACCAGAACATCCAAGATGAAAAAACCAGAACATCCAAAATGCTGCCATGAAAGAATCAACCAAACATAGAGGCGCAAGCCCACTGCTCTCAGACCACCCAATCTAATTTTGCCCAGTGTGACTTGCCAAAAATGTTAATAGGACTACGCTGATTCACATCAGCTGCAAATCTGGCCCACCACTCACTCGTAGGAACCGTGAGTATGAGATATGAAGGTTGTATAAATCTGGATCCTACAGATATGCAAGTGTGCAAGTAGCGTAGGTAGAAAGACAGAAGATAGAACCAGGTATCTGCCTAGGAAAAAATGTATCTATCTTTCTGTAACAAACTTGGAGTGTGACACACTTAAGATTCCTGTTTTGGGTGTGCTGCACAGCAAAACCCCTGCTCTTCATTCAGGCTTTCACAATCACTGCTATCTTAACTCCAAAGCCTCGTTAAATCACCCCTGTCTGAACCGTGGTACAATGTTACAGTGCAGATCCTCCCGTTCCCCAGCGGGAAACCAACTTGGACTCAGGAGCCATCATTTAACCTTGGAGTCTCTGAATCAACAAGGCAGTTTCTGCAGAGACACCTGGCAGCACACGCATTTTATGCCTTAACATGGCTGGTAAATCCTGGGTGGTTAAGTAAACTTAACCTTCATTTATGAAACTTGCGAACCAAAGGGTAAAATGTGCCTTGTGCAAGTAATTACGTAAAGGTCTTAGAGAGTGGAGTTATCACTTAAAGACGCCGGGCATTGCTAATGAGTTGACTGAGAATTGATCTCTCTGTAATTTAGTTATTTATATGCAGTTCCTGTTTTCCATGCTCAGCTATAGGTCAAGCCCACTTTGAACTGCTCAGAGACCCCCAAGTTTGTCAAGCAAGGTCCCAAAGCCGTGGCACAATGATATTTTAGAAAAGTAAATATTGTCCTGAGGGGCTTTAAAAAGGAGGCAAAGCTGTTTGCTTTCTAGCTGGTTCTTTAAACGGGACAACTGCTTCCTGTTACTAAGGGGTCTCTCAGCAACGTGACTTTGCTTCTGTTAAATAGAAAAGAGCTTCAGGAAAAATGTCAGTACCACCTTCCAGGTATTTTCATATCCCGGCGAGCTGGGCAGGAGCAGCCTTGGCTTTCTGAACAGAAATACATTTGCATTATTCTGCAAAACATGTAGCATGGGGATAACGAACCTGGAGGAAGCAATGAAAAACTCAGACTGCTAAATATTACCCTCAGGGCTGATTTTATTCCGGAGGGCTGTGAGCAATGTCCAAAAATCTACTTGCTGCTTTATATATTCATGTCTGGGTATGTATCAACACATCCCTACATGTCTGTGTATTATCCCATATTCGCAAACTCGGGTGTGGAGTTACTGGTGCTGCTGGCAGGTTAATGCAGAGGGGCTTTCATTTTCATGAGGGCATCTCCCAGGGAGGAACAGGGGATGCTCCATTATGTAAGGGGACATTTTGGATGCTTGAGCTGGCATCTGTGTGCCATGACCACCACACACACACTGGGGCAGCTGGGAGAGCACACACACCCTCTGGTCCTTTCTGCAGCTTCAGCCACAGGCTCACACTGGGCTGGGCAGACAGAGGAGGTGCAAATTTGGGCACACCTGTGATGAAGTTGCCAGCGTCACTGAGAAGGAGCTGTTTGCAATGAGCTGAGACTGTGTAAGGGAATCTGGATAAAATGGTGCAGAATTTGCCTTGTAAACACCAATGGTTTGCAAGAGCAGGACATTTCTGGGATCCAGTTGCTGCAAAAACGTGGCTGAAATTACTCTCCTCTAACTCACTGCCATAGCTGCTGTGCTGGTTTATGACTCACTAGTGCAGTTGAATACTTTCAAAACAGTCTTGCTAGGCTCACAGCTTTGTCTCACTTGAGTATTTTAAATTTAAATCTTTGTTTGGGGTTTTTGTTTTATTTGTTTAAGAATGACAGCTTTGCTTATAGCCAAGCACCTTAGGTAGAGCATTGTCCTTTCTTGTGCTTCCTTGGTTGTGGCTGAGAGACTGAAGATACCTGGGGCAGCCAAGTCTCCCAGCCTGGCAAATCATGAGGTTTATTCAGGTCAAACAAACAAAGTCTCTGTGGAAGGGTTTAAATCCGGCTCTGACACACGTCTGTCCCTGCTGTTACAATCCTGCATCTGTTGAACACCCCCGGGACAGCACAGGAATGGTGCTGTGGAGGTGACACACAGCTTTGGCAGCTGTGGCCTTGCCTACAGGTTTGTTTCAAATCAAGTGAAGAGGGGGATCCTCAAACATGTGGCACCATCTCTGCAAGGAGAACCGTACCAGCTCCTCAACCTTAATAACTCACCCTTCTTTCTCCTGTGGCTTTAGCCGGCCCCAGATGTCTCCTCTAGGTCTCCCCTCGGTGATCCCAGCCCTTTCCTCCATCCATCCTCGCTGCTGTGGGAGCTTTGCAGGGAGGAAGGCGTCCTTCGCCATCTAGTGAGCAACACTCACCATCACCGGCTCCTGCCGCCGCAGGAAAGCGGCTCCCCGGCTCCGAGGGAAGGTCCTTTCCTCACCTCTGACACACCGAGCTGGAACCTGCATTGCACTCTCCCACCCACCGCCAGCAGTAACTCGCTGACAAGTTTTTGCCGGCAGAAAATTACTCTTACCTAGAGTTCAAGCGTTTCAGCTCCTGGGAGGAGCACTGCTGGTAAAGCTCTGCTGTGATTGCTCTGAAGTGTTTCCCCTCCTGCTCTGCTGGGGATTGCAGGCACAGCAGTGGGAGCACCGAGGGGATGGGGAGACACATCGGTGCAATATGGTCATTTAGCTACAGATGGAGTACAAAGTCCACAATTGGTCTGCAGCTGTATTAGAAACAGGAACTTTCTGTGAGATACAATACATGCCCTGAGGAGTTTTTTCTTATATTTGTCATTTTTCTTTTTCCTTTTTTTATTATTTTTTTTCTTCTGGGATGCCCATAATTGTACAGGATCCAAATTCCCTTTATCTCAATTTAAGAAATGTCTGATAAATGGTCGCTGCTTTAGGGGGTTTCTAAAGGTTACCTGACATCTGCTGAGAGACACTAACGAGCAGGAAGCAGGGCAGGAGCTATTGATAGATCCATTCCTGCCTTCCTGTCTCATTTTCTACTGCCTGTTCCCTATTTTTAGCCTGGTTTCCAGAGGAAATGGGGAGTTGTGTGATTGCTCTGCCCACGTTGGTCTATCAGTCCCTGCCTAATCACTCAAAACAGGCAGGTTTCAACCAGGTGTGTATGTGGAGTATTCTCCTATTAGCAACCTTAGTGTTTTGTGGAAATAAATAACCAAGGAATAGGGAAGAATCCCAGATCCCAGCTCTGGCTGAAGGGAAGTTTATTAAATGAGCCCAGCACTTTATCCAGTCTGATTGAAGCCACATAAAAAATTGGATTCAGATAATGAGGTTTCATGTGTTCAACTATAAAGTTACTTGTTATTATCATGGCTAATTAGTAGATTAAATATATAAAGCATTTTATATAATGCTATATTATTGCAATAGCATCTTAACAACCCCTGATTAGGAAGGAGATTCAGTGTGTCAAGTGTTGCACAAGCTCATAACCCACAGATGATCCTGGCTGCTCCACTGTGGTGTTTATTCTGTCATCCCATGGCACAGCCACTGCACATTGCTAAGGATACTGTAAAATTCAGAATTTTGACACTCTTAGAATGCCTGTTTTAGAAAAGTAGGGAAAGATTTTCTCTATTTTGTGTTAAATCCGAGGGACATAATGAATGGGAGGTTTGGCAAAGCTCCTTTCAGCAGAGGATGATGCTACAACACTATCCAAATGCCTGTCACTCAGTGTCACTGCGACTCCCCAAAAGGAGCTGCAGCAAAGCAGACATGGCGAGCTGGCTTATCCCTCCCACTGCTGTAAACCAGCTTTTATCACTGTGGCTCTTTCCTGCATTTATTCCGTGTGTTTCTGGGCTCGGGGGAGAGGTCAAGGGCTATCTTGAAGGTTAGGAGATGTGCTCACAGCCAAGGGCCATTCCTGAGCAGTGTCAATATTTGGTCTCTCACAGGAGATATGAGCAGGAGATAAGAGGGCACTGAGGCACATCCGCTGGGAAGGTGAGGCCAAGCATCTGATGAGGAGGATGAAGGTGAGGGCAGTGGGGCAGAGGATTTTGCATAGCCCCATGTGGCAGTGGTGGCACTACATTGCAGGTCTCTGATATTTCTCTTTGTTGGGTGGATGGAGGAGCCTTGTCAGCCCTTAGCAGAAGGAATAAGCAGCTTGACCAAGGCCAGAGTATAAATCCTTGCTAAAATGCAGACCCCCTGAACTTCCAATCCAACCCTTTTCCTCCCAGTGTTATTAATGTGGCTCCCATGTGTCCAGCTGCACAGCACAGAGTTCTTTGGGTGCAGTGTGGTAGCTGGTTGCCCATACACCCTAAAAAGCAGAGATATGTCATAGTTTGGGACCTGAACAATCCTGTGTTCCGTGGTCCCTGTGGGATAAGGGCAGTAGTTTGAGCAACCTCAGGACTGTTTCCCTGGGAGATGAAAGGAGAGCTCAAAGGATGTGGAGGAGGGGATGCAATCTTAAGTGTTAATATGGAGTTAAAATCCTGATAGCTTTTAACTCGTGGGGAGAAATGTCTCTTGGCTTTTCCTTTATCCCCAGGAGACTCACCCTGATGTCTATTAAATAGCTATTACGTAATTATGGCATATATTGCCTACTTAAATGCCTTCTGTCATCTGATTCACATGATTGGGCTATTCATTCTTCCCCTTTCCACCTGTTTCATTGTGCTCCAGAGCAGCAGTTAATAGCCTGTGAGCTTCACCAGAGGAATGACTGCAGCCCACAGCAAGACAACCCCACGGGGGCTGCAAATGCCAAGTGGTTTTAGGGTGCTCAGTGGTTTGCAGTGACACCTGGGCTAGGGGAGACCAGCTCCTCCTGAAGGCAAAGTTCAAAGTCCTGGAAAAACTTTGCTAAGGTTTGTTGACAAAGGAATCCTGTCCCTGCACCTTGGCTGTGGCTCGGGGGGTGCTGAAGGCTGATGGGCAGTGGTTTGGTCTCTGCACAAAGGAGCGAGAGGGCTGGAAAGCTCCTTTTACAGTTCAAACGGATGTTTCCCCAGGCTCGTAAAATACACAGTTTAAGTAGTAGCTATATTTCTAAGGCTGGTCCCACACCTGCAACAACCTTGTAAATGGTGCTGGGATATATGGCTTTAAGACTCCTTGTAAAAAGTAAGATCAACACAAGATTTACACGGTTTTATGGAATTGTTTTATAAGCTATTTTGACAATGAATCGTGCTATCAACATCACCTCTGGTGTTAATCGTGGAGGAAGCATTTAGGAGGAGCCAACAAAGATTAACTTAAACACCTTTCCTTAGCTAGCTGTGGGTCTGGACTGGTTATTTCTCAAATGCTGGATGAATTCTCATTCAGCCTGTTTCTCTAGGTCAGGGGCAGCCTTGTCACTCCTTAAAGGGAGGAATGAGCAGCTTGGACAAGGTCAAAGAATGAATCTTTGTAAAAGTCCAGCGGCTCTGGGTGGTAGGCCACGTCTTCCAGCCCTGGAAAGTATTTTGGGTTATTTCACCTCACACAGAAGACAAGGAATACAGGAGGTACACCCAGACCTCAGCCTCAGCCTCCTGTCCTCCCCTGCTCAGAGATGGGGGACCTCAGGATGAAGTCCAGGCAGGAGGGGATGCTTCATAGCAAGCCAAGACTAAGCAATGTTTTTGGGGCAGGTAAGGATGGTGCAGTACCAGGAGAGTTTCCACTGAGAAAATCTTCTCCCAGTTCACCCAAAAACCTGAGATGCTGAGCCTGACCTTACCCACAATGAACTCAGAGCTGAGGCTCCCCATTGCTGATGTGCTCTCCCTGCTCACCTTCCACGTACCTCTCAAAGACAGGAGGTCAGGATCAAACTGGCACTTGCTCCATGTTCCTAGGATGCTCCCAGTTTTCCCTGGAACTGCAGTTGTGAGTGTAAATCCCACAGTGCTGGGTCACACCTGGGCCTGCCCTGCATTGTGTGTAGGACTCCTGTGGTCGCCATGGGCAGATGCTTTGGAGAAAGGACATTGTATTTCTGAGTGCTTTCCCAGAACTGCAGCACAGGGGATTTTCAGCACTGCTACACCTTTTTTTGCTGTTTGCCTCCAGTGGGGCTCTGTTTTCCTGATGTTTGTGCAATTTTTCCTTTAACCCTGGTGGACTTTATACATTCCCAGCCTCCTTCAGCAAGGAGCCTCCCTTGGATCCTCTACTGCCCAAGAGAAATCTTTTCCTCCTCTTCCTGCTTTGGCATGGCTGTCAAAACCTTCACCTGGTGGCTTTGAGTCCTGTGCTGGAAGAGAGTGAGCAGCTCCTCCCTTTCTGTTTTCTCCCAGTAACTCAGTTGTACCTCTCTGCTATCCCCTGGCAAGCTCTTTCTTTTTTATGTACTTATAAGAGTGAACAGAAAGCACAGAGACAGAATATGCCTGTATTTCCGATTTCCTCATGCTCTGAAGGCACCCAGAGAGAGCGGCTGGAGGCTGAATCAGGTGCACAGTGTTTTTGCATCCTCTGCTCTTTGGCCCAATGGAGTCACAGCACAGATCATCACAGGAGGTTCTTGACCCTCTGCATCCAAGGGATGTTCCTTGCACAAAATAACTCCTCTGCAGTATGAGCTGCGGCCACGAGATGTCTCTTTGACTCCAGCCTGGGAAACGGGAGCCCCAGTGGATCAGAAGCTGTCAGAAACTTCTGGGGCCAGCGGTTGGCACCATCCCTGGTGAGCAACCCCCCTGCTGCAGTTAACAGGATTGGAGAGCAAAGCCATTTGTGCAGGCAGAGGTGATACCTGTTATCAGCATGCAGGTGTAGGTGGTAGAGGAAAAAAACCCATAAGCCCAAACAGCTAAGCTTTCAAACACACAAGGTGTTTTTCGCTCCAAAAATAAAAATCACCATCTTCAAACGGAGTCTTAGCTGAGAACAATCTCTCTGAGTGTAATTGGATTTTGTTGGTTATTCAGATTTGTGGAGGAGAAACGTGTGTTTGAGACCTGTGGAGAAAAATCAATGGGTTTAGCAGGGAGAGATTGTTGGCCAAAGGGAGAGAGAAAGAGAGGAACAAAGGGATGGATGGTTACTGGTTGTGGGATGATGAAGGCTTTACTGGTTTTAGGTAAAAAAATGTGCCATAGTAACAAGTGAGTCTATGAGCTCTGACATGCAGCAGATCTGGAGATTTAACCTCATCTTTTAACTGTCTTGTATGTTTTCCATGAGGCGGTGGGGCAAAAAGCCAGAAATCATGTGACTGTTTTCTGAAAATATTCTCCAGTGGGCGACTGAGTGTCTCAGATGAGGGGTAATACAATATAATTTCCAAATAATAATTTTTGGTAGATTATCTCTAGCATCATAAATTGACAACAAATTCCCAGCACAGAATTGACCCTGATCATGACCTGGTCCCTATCAAATGACCATTTTCCAGAAGAGAAAGTGCTGATGACCGTGCTGGGAAAAAGTTACCCACCAGCCAGTCTTCAGCTGGTTACCATCCCAACTTGGGACCAGAATCATTTCTACAATTAAGTGGCAAAATGTTTGTTTGATCTGTTAGCTGGAACCCTTCATTGGGAACTCACGATGTGTGACAAAAAGAAGAGAAGAAAAGCTCTGGCTGTAATGCAGCTGGAATGAATGCTTTCCTTGCCTGCCGATCAGAGCAGATTATAGCTCACCTGCTGTGAGCTAATCTCTCAGGGAGAGGGTCAGTTGTTTGGATAGTGTTGCTAATGGAAGGCAAAACCTTTCTCCACATTCCCTCCTTCAGTGCTGGGTCTGTTTAGGAGCTGAGTCAGTCCTGGGTTATTCATCAACTTCGTTAGGAGCCATCCACCCAAGTTCACAAGTACCTCTAAAGCGCTTTACAATTACAGGAAATTATACTCAGGAGCTGATGTTAAAACACAGCTCTCTGCTCACTTCTCCAGCACGAGAGGCAGAGTGTCACATCCATGGCCTGCATTAGTTCCTTGTGCTGGAGAAATTACGTGGCAGGAATTTATTCCTTTGAGGACCTGAGTGCCAGTAGTGCTGCGGGGATGTTTTCCCAGGGGAGCTGGGGAGGAGGCGAGGCAGAGCCTTTGTGATGGCTGCAGCAGGGCCTTGCCTTGGGAGGACATGAGGCAGAGCCTTTGTGATGGCTGCAGCAAAGCCTTGCCATGGGAGGAGGTGAGGCAGAGCCTTTGTGATGGCTGCGGCAGGGCCTTGCCATGGGAGGACATGAGGCAGAGCCTTTGTGATGGCTGCGGCAGGGCCTTGCCTTGGGAGGACATGAGGCAGAGCCTTTGTGATGGCTGCGGCAGGGCCTTGCCTTGCTGCAGGAGGTGTGAGAGCCGTACTGTGGGCAGGGGCCCTGGCAGCCCACCTGGTGACCAGGGACAGTGTGACAGCTCTTCTTGCCAGGGCTCAGAGCACCAGGGGAGAGGATGGTGACTGTCCTTCTCTGACTGCTGTGCTTTCACTCCCTCCAGGTCCCTCATCTTCAGCCCTGGGCTCTTCACCCCAGAGGATTTAATGGTCTTGCAGATTTTGCTTGTTTTGTTCATGGCCCTCCTCTTGTAGGACTCACAAATAGCACAGAATCATGGAATGGTTTGGGTAAGGTGGGACCTCTAAAGGTCATCTCATCCAAGGCAAGAGTAGGAACATCTTCAACTAGATCAGGTGGCTCAAAGCCCTGTCCAGCCTGACCTTGAGTGTTTGCAGGGACAGGGCATCCACCACCTCTCTGGGCAAATTGTGCCAGTGTGCCACACCACTCTCATTGTAAAAAACTTCTTCCTTGTACCTAACACGCAGGATTCAACCCAAGAAGTCCCTGTGTCAGGGCAGGAGGGTCTCTCTATGCCCTGTCAGTCCCTCTCACCCATCTCTGGGTCATCCTCTGGATTCTCCTTGAGGGTCTCTAGCTCCCCTTCAGTTTAGGGTAGATTCAGCAGCAGCAAAAGCTCTGTAGCTTTGTTGCCACTTAGGAATTGTTCTCTGTGGATCACCTGTCTGCACATGGGGAAGCATTGTTTGGTTGATGTCTTACTTTCCTAAAACTTGCAATGTGGGTTTTGGAGCAAAATCAATACATGTACACATGGAGGTCAATAACTCACATTTCTGTCCAAGAGAGAGACCAGACCCTCTGTTTAGACAGTGTTTTTTATCCACATTTAAACCCCTATAATCCTAAACAAATGATAATTTGAAGTCTTTTTTATGATCTTTGTTACTGCTTGGTAGATGGTTTGTACTATTGAATTTTAGTGAGATATGTTTCAAAAAGGAGTATTTGTTCAGCTATGGCTTGCAAGGTGTAGCTAAAATGACAAAAAATGTTGGAAAGCAAAATATTTAATATTGTTCCTTTTAGCCTTTTGTTGCTTTACTGCAGATTCTGGAGCATTACGAGCCAAGGGCTCTCAGGAGGGTGATTTGCCACTGCCAGGCCCAGCCACCTTCAGCTGCTCAGCTCTGATGCTCATGTGGGGCTCACAGGCTCAAAAATCCCATCTCCAGGTCTTCACACCATGTTCCCATATACTCTGGCCTGCAGAGAGGCGCAGAGATGCTGGACTAGAGGTGTGGACGTCTTTTTGTCAGACAAGACACCAGTTCTAGAACAGTTCTCCCTCTTGCTTGGCAAAACCAGCCTGTCAGTGGGATTTTGATCATGATGTCCTTTCCTTCCAAGTGACCAAAATTATGTTTTCCATTCAAACCCCCACTACAAGAAAATGTATAACCATAAAATGAGTTATAATGAGAAATATTTTAGGGATGTACAGAAGATGCATATTTTGCTCTCAGGCACCCATTGAGTGAAGTCTGTATTCATTGCCTTCTGTTTAATCCAGATTTCTCCTGGGGACATCCAGCTGCAGTGGAATATGGATATTTTGCCATCAGAGGCCACTTGCCTTGTGATTAAGAAGAGGTTTTTCAGTACTAGCAAGATGATCATCAATTTCATATCCTGTAATTTCTCTGTCCTTAGCTTTACAACATTTTAATAACTTGCCTTTGATTTAGTAGCTTAAATTTTCCTGTAAATTTGTTCTCCAGAGAGTATAAGAAAACATCTTTAAATAATTCTTATGTGGAGAGACACGTGCAGTATTTTTTTATTAATATTATTCATTACTTTAATGACAAGTGAAAGCCATGGCTGAGGTATTGAGCAGCCACACAGAGATCTCAAAAGAGAGAAGTAAAATAAGAGAGATCAGGAGACAGTGGAGGAGTCACTGTCGGCTTTCTGTACACCCCAGGTCCAGCAGTGTCTGTGATACAGCTGGAAATCTGGATGTAAACCTGTATCTTTCATGCCAGGCCAGTGCCTTAAATGTCAGCATGCTATTTTTCCCTCCTATGTGACCAAATTTTAAATTTGCACTTCTGTGAAAGCTCATTTTTCACTCCTTCAAAGTAGTTAGACTCACAGAAACATTGATTCTTGCTTTTATTCCGGTTGTCAGAGGGATGTGAGGATGGTGAAACACCAGAACAAGTGTTGGTGTTCTTTATCTCTGCCTACGCTGGCTTTTTAGAAAAAGACAGGAGTAATTCCAACTGTGAAATGTTGATTTGGTGGTCCAGGCACCACTGTCCCTGGAGTCACACACACACACACGAGTGTCCAGAGCTGTTTGCTGTACTCTGTTTAGTAGTTTTATGTTAATAAAGAGCTGATCATGATGAAATCCTCCTTCTGGGGAAGTGGGACAAGACGAATCCTGGCTTGTGCTGAGCCCTTTGCACTGGGCTCCGTGGGGTTTGGTGTTGGAGCCCCAAGTTATAATTAAGGGCTGCTGAAATAACAAGCAGATATCATTGCTGGGATGTGACCCCACAAACCCTGGAGGAACACCGAAAGGTTTCGGAGCACTCCCTCTTTGGTTTCTGCGGCTGTCTCTAGATGGCACTATGGCAGTAGGAGTGCTAAAGCAGATTCGGGGAATGAGCAGGAGCCGGGAGCCTGCGGAGCTCCCGCCCTCTGCCAGGACCTTCCTCTGCTGCAGGGGAATGAGATCGTATCAATTTTTTTTTGTGTGTGTGTGTCCCGCAAGGCATCAATCAATTCACGTAAACTTATTTATTTCTCGGGGGTTAAAACTAGTTTTATGATCCAGAAGAGATTAATTTCTTAGAGCATCTCTATGTGTTTCATAGGTGGGAATACAGAAGTGAATCCCTTTCACCTTCATTATCCTTTACAAAATAAACTGTTGCCCACAGGGGAGGATTCATTTTTGTGTACTTCTCACCTTACATCAGGTTTTCAGGTGTTATTTTTCTGTTGGTATCAGGCGCTTCTCTGTGACAGTCCCACTCAAACCATCGAGAGCATGGAAATATCACTGAAGCCTGAATTTCTTACATTAAAAATTGGCTTAATTAGAGTCCTAGTGGGAGAAAATATTCCTCTTTAAGACAAAAAAAATTGCTGGCAAATCATGGTAATGAAGTATTTAAAAGCCTAAGAGACACAATACTTAAAGGGCTAACAATAAGAGGATGACAGTGGAACACAGGGTGTACAAATAGCAGGGTGGCACTGTATTTTCAGTTTACATATTGTTTCATGTAATTGCAGCATTGTTATTTCATCTATCAGGGAATCACTTGTGTTCCTGCCAGGGCAATCCTAATGCTCTGTGAGTTCAAACCAGCCTTATTGTCTTGCTTTTCAAATGCTGTTTGATTTTTCAGTAGTTGGACTCTAGGGATATTCTCCCCAGAACAATGAATTGTTTTACTTCCTTCTTAATATTTAAAATTTAAAAAAAGGAAGCAGTCTTACTTCACAGCTGCTGGTTTCAGTGCTGGATAAAGAGAGAAGCTGAAGCAGAGCCCTGGCTTTGGGCAAATGAGCAGACCTGTCCCAGGGTGTTTGCTGCCTTGGGCCCTTCAGCTGCAGGGGAGGAAATGGCTTCATTTGACAGCAGCAAGGCTGGGCTTGGTGCTCAGTCCAGCTTTAGGAATCCAGTTGAAGTATGGTCATCACTGTCCCCAGGGAGGTGCTTCCAGATAGTGGGTGAGAGCATATAAATTCTGTGGGTTTAGGTGGAAATGGTTTATCCTTCTTATGGAGATCCTCACAAGGTATTTTGGTGCCTCCCATCCCTTGTGCTTCACTGGGAGCTGTGGACCTGGATCTGTCTGAGGAGGTGAGCCTTGATCAGGGGAGGATTGTGCCCATAAATTCAGTTTCAGCTGAGGCATCAACCTGCCTGAAGAAGTGAACAGCCACATGCTGGAGCTGGCCTGAAACCCATGATTACCAGAGAAAAGAAACAGGAATGTTTCTTTATAGGGAACAGTAATGGAAGGTGCAGGCTCAGCTAACTT
This sequence comes from Cyanoderma ruficeps, assembly GCA_008694505.1. NCBI lineage: Eukaryota > Metazoa > Chordata > Aves > Passeriformes > Timaliidae > Cyanoderma > Cyanoderma ruficeps. Next base: position 18,160,711 of record VZDJ01001247.1, read on the forward strand.
CCAGGAATTACCTTTCCACCAGTTTCTTGATTTTAAATTTTAAAAGTCATTTTCTTTCTGTAATGAAACACATGCAATAAGCAGCTTCCCTTCCCAGATGTGTTAGCTGAGTTTTCCAAGGAAAATGCAGTTCTCTATCCGCCCTTTCAGTGGTGTTGCACTTCCAACATTCAGTTGCCCCTTCAGAGCAAGGAGGCTTCTGCTACAATGGGGACAGCTGAAGGAAATTAAGGAGACAGCCCTAAACAATTGAAGAGCATGTGCAGAGCATGTGTGGAAGTGGTTGATGCTCTGGGATGTGTGTCCTTGTAAGCCCCCAGCCTGTCCCCACCACTGTCCTGCTCTGTGCCCTGCCTGGGAGCTGCACTGCTGCACTGCAGGTTGTCCCTATGGAATCCCTTCACGTACTTGAGTTAAGGTTTGTGGTTCTGTTCTCATGGGGAGGTCCCAGAGCACCCAAATCCTCTGCTTGCCCCCATTTCCATTCATGCCCTGCTGCTCCTCAGCCTTTGGAGGCCATCCCCCCAGGGCAGAGCTCAGCCCCAGGCAGGGTCTCTGCTGCTCTTCACCCTCACTGTGACCTCAGTGCACCAATGTGCTCCATGCCTAAAGCTACACAGGATTTCTTGGAAGAATCAGTCACCTGGGAGCCGGGTTCTGGGGGCCACAAGTGCCTAAAGCAAAGCAAGAAGGGAGTGATCAAAAATGTTACGTGGCACCTTTGGCACAGAGTGGCTCTGCTCTCATCATGTCACCTGCAGCAGTGCTGCTGCCCACAGCAACGAGAATTACTGGTCTGGAACCAAACCCTGGGGAGCTGGGGCACTGTGCCCTCCTGGCAGCAAAATGTGAGGAGGGGTGAAACATGCACTGTGCAAAAAGTGGTGATGTCTTTACTCACTGGACTTTGGGAAGTGCCCGTGCCCTGTGAGCCTGCAGCAGCTTCAGGCAGCCAGCCAGCTTCAGTGAAATAATAATAACAACAACAATATTAACAATAACAACAGCAGCAATAATAATTCTAATGTTATTTGTTATTATTATTATAACTGCAGGGCTGTAAGACAACATGTTCTTCACTTCTGCTGAGCAGCCACTGTTCAGGATGCAAGCAGAGGGTTATGGGGCCTTTCCATTAAGCGATGAGCAAAACCAAAAGAGAAAATTATGCTTTGTACAAAAAATCCATTTGGCCATTAGATCACAGTACTGAAAGGATAAAGGAAGGGTTATTTTAGCTTTCAGCTGGCCAGAAAATGCCAGTTGGAAGACAACAGGAGGCTCCCTTTCACAATGTAAGAGCCTTTCTTTCCTGGATGAAGGGAGTGTTTCTGACTGTGGCATCATGCTGCTTGTGTGTGTTTCGTTCTTACTCTGGGCTGAAATGCTCCTGTCAAAAGGTGGAAAACAAATCTAATTGCACATGACATAAATAAAGTCTTGCTGTACATCAGCACTGTATTTTTTGAGGATAATTTTGGAGTTATTTTATTGGTTCTGCTGTAACCTAAAGCGATTTCTTTGCAACGGCCAAGTCCCATCCTAGCACAAAGCACATGACTTTTAGGGGGAATTAATATCATATGAAATTAATCACTGATAGCCTAAAGGATAAATAACCTGTCACAGGCCATGCTACAGATCACATCTGGGCCTGACCTGAGGCAGCCCTGGAGCCAGACCTGAGCATGTGGGAATGCAGGGGCTGATATCCCTGTTGGAGCGCGGCTGCTGCAACAGCACCAGTGAAAAATGACAGATGCAGAGGTTAAAGGTGACCCTCAGGGCAGTGCACTGGGGTTTCAACCTTGTTACCTGGGCTGGGGATCCTTGAGCTTTGCTGTCCCCATCAGCTCTCACTGCTCACTTTGTGCCTCAAGGACCCAAATTCCCTGCCAGCCCTGGGGCAGCACCTCTGCTCTGCCGTGCCACAGCCCCTCTCAGCAGCAGCTCCTGTCCTGCCTTTGAACAGCCTTAAAGAGCAGCACTTTGGCTGCCCCGAGGAATTAGAGCTTGAGGAACGCTGTGGTTTTGGGGTGGAGAATGATCAATTTTCTGTTATTTTTGCAAAGGACAATGGGTGTTTGGGATGGCTTTTCTCACAGCGTTTGGCTCTGGACTTAGCATGAATTTCTGTCAAAGCCACCCACCTACGGAAATCTCTGATTCCAGAATGCATCTATGAGAGGATATTTAGTCTACAGGATAGAACTGCTCAGTGTAACCCTTAATCTAGAGGCAGGATGGTTTAACTGAGGACTACTGCATTTATTTTGGAGTTGCAATACCTGACAGCAATTATGGACCCAGAGTGAGACCTCCAAGGAAATGCTCTCAGCGGTGTGGAAATATTTGCAGCGTGTTTTTGAAATGTGCCGTTCCTGAAGGCTGTGTTGGTTGGGTGAGGTTTTCTTCCCTTGCTCATCTGCTAACAGAGCTCTGGATGCCTGGCTCATGAGTCTGCCCTGAAAAATCTGAGCACTGATCAGTGCCAGCGCCAGGATTTCAGCAGGAGCTGAGATGACTCACATCAGAGTCTTCTCTCAAACTCTCTTAGTCACTAGCATGGTTCCTAACACAAAGATTTTACATGTTAAGTGTTAAATACATACTGGCACCCCCAATTCTTGCTTTAAGCTGTATCCATCTATACCCAGCATCTTGCACTGTCTGGAGCCACCACCACATCCCTCCACTGACCAGGCTTTTGGCAGTCGGGAGACTTTTCTTTGTTTTTAAACATAGCACCTCCTTTTCTTCCTCCTGCCTCTCTTCCATGGCCATGTTCTAGCTGCCAACATCAATAAGTTAGACTTCTAAATTTAAAGTTAATCTGAAGTCATCCATTTAATTCAGAGAGCTGTTTGCAAGAGGCAGCTTTCAGTCATCATTCATGGGAACAGAAGGATTCTCATGGCACTGAAAGAGAAAAACTTGGGGTCTGGCAGACTGATGATGTAGTTCCAGACAGGAATCTGCTTGTTTGTTTGTTTGTTAGTTTTTAATATAATCCCCTCTCTTTTCCCTTGCATATATCAGTAAGACAATAATCAGGTTTTTCAGCAAATCATTTCCATCCTTTTTTTTGGCCAGAATTTCGTGTGTGGCTCCAGTGTCACAGAGCATCTGTGTGACCTGTTGCCTCACAGTTGTCTGAAAATCTGGGCATTCTCTGCATTTTGTAAGATATCCACCCCTCCAAGCCTGGTCTGTATGATTTTTGCACTCTCTCAGCTTGTCCCAGCTGGCATCAGAAAATTTTCCCAGGGGCAGGAGATAGCATGAAACAGAGTTGAGCTGTATCTGGTCATGCTTGAACTCCACTTACCCCACAAAAGCTCTAATCCACATTGGGTTTGCATAGCACCCTACTTTTTAAAGGAATCTTTTACTAATGAGTTCATTCACCTCACTAGAAACTACTCTGCAGAGCTAGGCACTGGCTTTTATCTGTCCTCTGAGCCCACCAGCAAAGCACACAGTCTCTCCCAAAGCAAACACATTCCAGTGTGAATACCAGCAGATGGAATAACAGGCTCTGTTGGCATGGATAAGGTTGTTGCTTGAGAAAAAACTGCAGGATTGGACCCCTAAGGTCAGCAGAAGATGGGGCTGACAGGATCTTATATGTGCCACTGTGTCCCCTACCCGCTCCATGGCCTGCTAACATCTCTCTCTTGCTTTTATGAAAAAAAATCCCCATGTTTTCAGCTCAGAAATAGATCTCTTTTGAAGTTGAAAAGCAGTTATGTCATAGCTGAAGCAGCTGCTCAGCAACCACCCAAGCAAGCAGCAGTTCCCTGTGCTGCCTTTGCAGAGATGAGCTGGCTTTGTGCGTCCGGGTGTCCCAGCACAGAGGAGGAGCATGGGGAAGCATGACCAGCTCAAAAAGCATTCCAGGGAATGCCTGTGGATGGGTTTAAGCTCCACAGGAAGGCACTGCCTGAGAGCTGGTGCTCAGTGCATGTTGCCTGCCTGTCTTTCAGGGTGGGAAGAACTGGCACGTTTGACCATCCCACGGATTTCAAAACGTTGTTCTGACACAACTCTCTGCACCTGGGAATGCAGGGAATTCAGGGAGAGGTTTCAGCCATTTTCCCACAGCTCCTGGCCCAGGGCTTGTGCCTTGCTGGTGTCAGCCATGGAGTGAGCTGACAGCCCCAGTGAGGACAGCAGGACAGAGTGGTGGCCACCCACAACCCTTCACATGGCTCCTCAAAAAGCTCAGAGCACAGGGACCTCAGAGGAGAGAGATTCTACAGCTTACAGGGCCCCATCACAGCTCCCTCACCCACTGGTGTGTCCTTCTGAGAGGCCCCTGTGCTGCCACTGCACCAGCCAGGTACTCTGTTCAGCACCTGGAGCACCTTGTAATTTCACCCAGCTCTGGGTGTGACCACAGACCTCTGTCATGAAAGAAATCATGGGCAAAAAGAGGACAATTTCCAGGGATGTAAGCGGAGATGGTGCCTCATTCCTCTCAGTAAAGAGAACAGAGGGTGCAGACAACTTCATCTTCACATGATGGGTCTCACTCGTTAACCCAGTTTTTCAAACCCTGTGGTGTGCACGCCACACGATGGGAAGGACAGCACAAGTCACTCCTGTCAGCCTCCTCATGGCCATTCCTCCATGCCCCAGGACAGCACAGCAGACCTCACTGAGTGTGAAGTTTCCACGATTAACCAACGGATTTCAGCGCTGTGATTATGGTTTGACCAAAGATTGTTGCTTTGGTTGGGTACTTCAGCATCATCATCATCAAATGATCACATTGCAGTGACATTTTTCTTCACACAGTGATTTCATTCAAAGCAATGTTTGCTAGGAGAGAGAATCGAGTTGAGGTCTCCAGCACTTCTGAAGGATGAGAGAACTGCAGGAAGTTTGGTTCAGATAGAGCTCATGTATTATTTTAGTAAAAGGCCTTATAAACTCAGAATGAAGGAGTATTCAAAAACCCCTTTTTATAGAGGGCTATAAGGTCTACTTGGATTAATAAAAACCCAGTTCTTGACCTCAAAATCAGGATGAGAAGAGGGATAATGCTGTTAGGAGAGAGGAGAGGTGCAGGTCAACAATGAAACTATAGTTTCAGCTATCAACAGCGTAAGCAACACTTTCATTTAAAGCAGAAATATTGATTTTTTCCCATTCATTGACATTTAAGCATTACTGCTGTTTATCAATGACATATATTATTATTATTATTTGGGAACTTAAACAAAATTTTAAAATTTGATTGTTTCACGTTTTGTGCAAACCATGTGATGTGTGTTTTTTTAAATTTTGAACTTGCAGTACGGAAGCACATTGTAACAAGAAGTCATTTCAAGTTGAAGTTAAGAGCTCCCCATTTCTTTCTCATAGTGGACTATTTAGTGTTTACCTGAGATATAGCTAGCAAGCCAGATTCTAAAAATAGAGATGTCAGCCAAGGTTCAGGACATTTACTGAATGTCACAGCATCACTCAGTCCTGCAGTTTTGACCAAAATGTGTTATGCAGATGATGATGATGATGGGATGCAACTCTGTGAAATGGTAGTTTTTGAAATAGTCAAGAAGTGGAGGCATTTTAGGTGGAGATTGCAGCTCATTTCTCACCTTGTCCAATTCACAGCTTGCCTGGCAAGCATCCTGCCACATCAGAGATATTTTATATGGTCACAGCACACAGCGGATATGAGTCAGTTGTTGAGTTTTGGCTTTGTTTTAAAATTATTTTGAAGCTGGTCATCTTTTATAGGAGACCAACTGAAATGCCTTTGCAAACACTGCGCACATAACTGCATTCTGAGGGCAGGAGCTGACTGGGACCAAGCACAGGAGCCTCTGCTGAGGTCTCTGGCAAGTGACATAAGCTGGGAATCCTCCTCTAAGGGCTGAGTCAGCCTGGGGGGCACCACTGAAAGAGGCAAGTTTGGGTGGCAGCTTTCAGACAGTGCCTGGTACTTGAACTGAATCCTATCTGCATGTTTTTGAAGAGAGAGAAAAGGGGGAGACAGTGGGCTGCATGCATTAACTTTACACTTTCCTGAAGAATTTCATCTGGTGGTTGGAGAAGCCCCTAATCCTGCAACATTTGAGTGAATGTTGTGACAGGAACCCGGCCTGGTTGAACCACTTGACTGGTATTACACAGAAAGGCCACTCCAGAGCTGAACTGTCAGGTCAGGCTTGTCTAAGAAGAGATTTTTAAGAAATCTATTTTTCAGTTCTAATCCTTTACGTTATTCTTAAGTTTACTCGTTGGGGCAAATTTCACGTAGTCCGATTTTATGGAAACAGCTTCTTTAAACACTAAAACAAAATGATGCCCTTTGGTGCTTTTAATTCACTGTCTTTGCAGTAATTCATGCCAAAAAAAGGTGGCAGGGGAGCCCTTGTAAAGCTCTATTAATTGAAATAAATGAGCCATGCTTCAGAGCACAGTGTACCATAGAGGAAGGCCTGCCTTCTGAATCCTGCTCCCATAGATGTCCCTTGTGATTTCAGGCATGTCATAAAATCCACTGTCCACCTCATTTTCCCACCTTATTAAGAGGGGGCTGAGGTTGTTCTTTACCAGAAACCTCTGGGTGTTGTGAAGCCCAACTCAGTGCTTCAGTAGTACTTGGAGGACCTGGAATTTTATTTTGAAAACTATAGCAAACGCTAGTCTTTCCCAGGGAATGGTGTTTATGAGCATGTTTTCATTAGTCCCTTAGCCTTTTCTTTTTCATTTTGGTCTGGAAAAATGTGTGGAAAATCATTTCATGGGGGCCTCTGGGAGAAATGAAACTTCTTGCAGAGTGGGAGCTCTAGGGGATCATGTAGTGGCAAAGTCAGCTCCCCGAATCCAACAGAGAGAAACAGAAAAACCCCACTGGCCTGAGGATGGACTTAAAACCCCCACTGGCCTTAGGCTGGACCCAAACACTTGACTTTTTCCCCGCTCTTTCATCTGTATGTTCAGTCTCAGAGAAAGGGGAAGGTGAGCAAGGCAGGCAGAGAAGTAAATGTCTGCTCCCTTCCTCCTCTCCTTCTCCCCAGAGATCATTTCCATCCACCTGACTTCTTTCCCAGATATGGTATCATTCGCTTCTGTGGGTGGGAGAGAAAATTATTTTGAAAGTTCAAGAGAAACATAAGCCTGCACATTTATGAGTGTTTTTCTCCTCTTCCCTGCCTCTGAATGACCAGAGTTTTATTATTCCTCTTGACTGCATGCTGAGATAGGTACTTTCCTTTCACACGGGGCCTGCTCCTGGCAGCAGGCAACAGAGGCTCCAAACCTGGGATACACTTTTCATGTCTGAGTCTTCTGTTAACATCAATACTTTAACCTTCCCCTCACCTCCCACCCCTCCTTGGTGTTAATGCTTTTGGATAAAGATGGCCCGGGAAGGGTGAGGTTCCAGGGAAAGTTAGGTATTTTTAAGAGAAACCAAACAGGGCTCAGAATTCCCCTCTCTTCACAAGCATCATGATCTCATTCCATGTGTCTTTTTACAGGTCAGCTCAGCCACAGGCGGGGCCCAGGTGCTGGTGTCATCACTGAGCCCTCAGTGACAGGGAGCAAAGCTGCACCTCCAGCCCCAGGCTCTGCACAGCCAGAGGTCTCCCGGGGACTCAGCAGTGGCAAACCAGTGCCACAAACAGGGTCTAGAACAAGTGGCTGGCTGTCCATGGACTGCTTGGAGGAAAAGGCAACAGCAGGATAAGGTTATGGTGTGGATTATCATGCCCTCAGGGCCACAGCTGGCCCAGGCACAGCCAGAGAACACAGCCAGCATTGTCCATCCTTCAGCCACAACCACCACACAGAGCACATGTTGCTGAACTAATGGGTCTTCACAGGATCCTTCTGGTTGAGAGATGACATCACAGATTATATCTGTGTCCACTTTAGGTCTGGACCGTTGCTAAGAGAAAAACAATTCTTGGCAAATTCCTCGAAGTGCTTGCCTCCTACGGTTTGGATGAAGACAGTTTGTTCAAGAAAGATGGGTAGGTGTGAGATTCTGTCTCTTCGCCTTCTGAGGATTGTTTTCGCCAGTGCAAAACTGAAGATGATACTGCTCCCATTAAAAATGAGGTGAATGCTCAGGCTAACATGAGTGGGTGGAATGGACTTCAAACAGGATGAATCTAGGGACAAACCTACCCTTGCCAAGACAAACAGCTGCAGAGAGCTGCAGGAAAGGAAAAGGGCACTGCTGTTCAAAATGATTCAGCCACATAGGGCTGATTGAGGTTGTGTATCCGCCAATTAATAACGAAACCCAATGGCTTTCATATGAAGAAAGAAAAGGAACATCATATGTCACACAGGAGGACTGGAGAACTGATATCACCAGGACAACAGACTGATATTCCATAGGACAGTAGAGATACGGGATGAGCGCAAAGCTCTCACTCTCCTTCCTACATCTGTCTTTCATTTGCCTGGCCTCTATCTGCCTGTTGTTGATGTTTCCTCACATTATCCTGGTCCCTTTGTTCAAGCTGCATTTCATTCCAAGAAGACAGGGAGCTCCAGGTGTGAATGAGGGCTGTGAGCATGAACTCACTGTCGCAGTTATTATTGTTATCATTCCCCTCAAAACCAGCCTGGTGGACGTTTGCTCTGTGGAACTGGTTCTGCTGTTTTAACCGTACCCTTGTTAAATGTGGAAAATGGAATGAAAATGGAATGAAAATGTGGAAAGTGGAATGAAGTGCAGTGCTTTGCATGATGGCTTGCACCCAAAGGTGCAGCCTTAGCTAATGAAGTGCTGGCATGCTGTGGAGCAAGATGTTTGAGATTCCAGGATGGGGACCTGCTGCTCAAATGAATCAGGTGTTCAGGACTCTTCTGCTCCTTTTTGTAATGGGAGAAACTGTATGTTAAAAAAGCCAGTACTGATTTTTCAATGCTCTATATAGTTTCAATGTTTTTATTATTTTAAGACCCCAGTGATATTCAGTAATTGTATTCCCACCATCCAGCTATTTAGCAATCTGAACACACACTATTTTTCCCATTACTATTGTTTCCATTACTGGCAGTAGTCTTGTGGATGTCTGGTTATTTTTGTCTTTGGACACACCCTGTGTACATCTAAGTGAGCACAGATATTTTCATACGTTTTTCAGTGGTTCCCCCTGCTCCAATTGAGCCCCTGGAGATGTTATGGAGCCCCTCAGTGTGTGTTGGATGAACACCTCTCTGGGATGAGCCTGGAGCAGAGACCTGCCATAACATCAAGCTGAACTCCAGCCTTCCCCCCGTCTGGCATGATGTGTTCAGTCCCTCCACAAATCAGGTGCAGCTCAGCCCCTGCCCAGTGGGGGTTCAGTGCACAAGCAATGGTGTGTTTTCCCTCAGATGTGCGGCCTCAAATGCATTTGGCAGGGCTAGGGATAGCCCGTGGCTGGACCACACAGACTCTGCAGATGGGCCGAGACTCCAAAGATAGGATGGCAAGCAGCTTTGGCAGTCTGGTTGGTACTTCAATAGATGGACTCTTTTCATCTTTGTTTTTCAAGAGTTGCACTTCTATTTTGCAACAGACTCCTCCTGTGCCATGTTTAGGTCATTCAAACCAGCTCCAGTGTTTGTACCTCCCACTGCATTTCCTACATGGGTATTTCTAAACCAGCTTTGCTGGTGGAGTCCTCTCCAAATGGTGTGTTAAAGACCAAATGATTTAGCACATAATTAAGAAGTAAACAATGATCAGCAAGAAGTCTGCAGTGCCAGCTACAAGGCATGGCTTGCATGCAAGGAAAAACAATATGCCAAGAAAGATGAGTAAATCTGTGTGTCTGTATCTTGATGTAGAGAGGCAGCTTCTGCTCCATCCCCACTGGAGACACAGTTCAATGGGTATTATTTTTTGTTTTGCCACTGGCAACAACAGGGATTCCAAGGACACTAATGGGAGAAAAGAGCTTCCTGCAGCCACCAGGAGTGAGCATGGATGCTCCAGCAGGAATGAGCATGGATGCTCCACCAGGAGTGAGCATGGATGCTCCAGCAGGAATGAGCATGGATGCTCCACCTGGGCTTTTGCACACACTGCAGCTGGTTTGTGTGGAAGGGCTCATTTCCTGGCCCTACTGCCCCCTGGGCCAGACCAGAGATGTTTCTGTGCTTCCCAGCACCAGTGCTTGAGGTCCAACACCAGTGCCAGGAACTGGTGCTGCTGGTGCAGCTCCAAGTCTTGCAGTGCTGTTTACTGTACCCAGGCAAATGGATTTAGCAGTGAGGGAAGGGAGTGGTTAAAAGGAAAGAGCTTGGTTCTCTTTCCCCACGTTTCATCCCATGTTGGTGTTGGGCATAAAAGAAGCAGCATGCCTAAGTCCCACAGACAGATTGTTTCTTTTGTCCAGTGATTCCCTAGCTTTTAGTGTAAAGGAAAGAATCAAGACACACAAGTTTATTGTGCTATGGATTTATAATAACATTTTATTAATATATTATGCTACAAAAATATTTTGATAAAATAATATTAGAAAGCATCTTTTTATTACACTCTTCAAAACAGTTCACAAAAGCAGGAGGCTGAACAGGAAAAAATTATCTGAAATACATTTAAATTGAAAACTGACAAATAAGCAATTTGAATTTCGGTGTGAGCATGAATCTGCAGGATGGTTAATCAGTCCTGTGGAAGGAAAGTATTGTCTACTTATTGCAAAGACCTCTCTGCCTTTATCTAGATTAAGGTGCCTCCTGAAATGTTAGTCACAGGAAAGGCTGAATTTGGGTTGGGACAGAACACAGACAACACGCACACACATGTAAATGTACACACACACACCCACCCACACACACACACCCCCCACCATAAGATCTCAAACTTCAGCAAATTATCTTTCTGCTTCAGTTAAGCTGAAACACACTAAAATTGAAGCTGAGTTTTTAGCACACTCCATGGAACATTGATCACTTCAGAGATATGACAAGACCGTGTAATTTTTTGATATAATAAAGAAATACGGTACTAAGCAAAGTTTGGCATGGTAACGCTTATGCTGAGATAATAACTTTGGCACTTTGGTTTCTCTAACATAAATATATGATAGGAAATTCCTCCCTAACAGTGGTATATGGTAATGACTGAGTCATATCATTTGACTAATCAATGCACTAAACATAGATTAAGTTCTCCCTCTTTCCATCTCTCTCTTTCTCCACAACTGTATATTGAAGAACTTAGATAAATATACAACTCTGTACCTTGGGTGTTCCTAAATTACAGTGGAGCTTGGAGGAATGGGAAGGGAAGTTCAACAAAGCAGATTTTTGACACCTGTATAAAGCATGGTTATCATAAATCATGTTCATCATTTATTGCCAGAAGACATATTACATTATTCAACAGCTCCAGGGATTAAAGAAAAACTATATCAGTCATAAAATATAAAATACCTTCTGTCCCAGCTTACTGACTGGTTCTCCAAGTGGCAGTGCATGTTAATATAGTATCTGTAGTTAAGCAAGAAAAGCATTAACACTGAAAGAGGAGAGATTAGATTTATTGCTGATGATAAGAGATTATTTATTCCACTAGGGCAAGATCTTGGCAGATAGTCAGCATTTGTTTATAGTGCTACAGTTACATTTAATATGAATTGTGCTGGTGTCCCTTGTAGCTGGTTGAGAAGATGAATCACACCACCACTGAGCTTTGGACTCATCCAAAGTCCTGTCCTAGATTGCCAGACACTGGGTGACTCTCTTGATTCTGTTTCTCAGAGATAAGCAGGATCACCAGTGTTTGCCATTATATGTGGTGGGCATGAATGTTTTTGCTAAATCTCCTGCTCTTGGAATCTTGTGATAACACGGGAATCTGAGCTTTCCTTTGGAAGAAGGAGTCGAGTCAGTTTTCAGTTTTCCAGGAAACCTGCAAAGGAAACTGAAGACCCTTGAAGCTGGTAGTGTGTTAGTTCCAGAGCACGTATCAAATCTGCTCCAGGTTTTAAACTCATAGTTTAGAAAATCATTAGAAATTCAGAAATCATGATCCACTGTGACAGTGTGTGCAAGTCTGTGCTAACCACTATTACTGTGCTTTGATTTATGCTGGGCTGCCACAGCTGATTAGTAAACAGCCCATTTTACCAACCACAGTGAGGGTTGGTTATCCAGCATGGCTCTGCATGCAGGTCCTGCACTGAAGAAAATGACCCTAAGTCATACTTCAGGGTAGGACAAGAGAATAATAGAATTGTTTGGTTAGAGACCTGTGCTGAAGCCATTCATGTGGGGCTCCTCAGCTAAGATCTACGGAATCTTTAAGTCATATCTCCTCCCTGAGCAGGACAGAGCTCAGGTGACTGAGGGGGCTCCTTCTAGGTGGCAAAAAACAGGTGTGTAGACCCCAAATCCAAGAGACACCTTCTTTTGACACCTGCACTGCAAAAATGTGGGGCACCAGCACCAGGGTTCCAGTAAAATTCATTAATTTCCCAGAATTACAGACAAAATTCCAGGAAATGCAAAGATGTTAAAACACACTTTGATATCCAAGCCGTTTACACCCTGTGATAGCTGAACATACCACAGTATCTGAGCTAATGAATATTGAATATTACTGTCCAGTGCAGGGGTGACTCAGAAAAGCTTACTGGTGATAAAAGAGTGACTATTCTGTGCAGCACCATGACACAATGACAGCTGTGACTGTGGAGAGATTTGTGTGCTCCTAAAAAAAAAACACCAAAGCCCCAGAGGTTTATGGAGCAAGCCGCAGATTGGGAAACTTCAGAATTGTAATTTCTAGTCTTGGTCCTGTTGTTGGCTTTCCTTACAGTCTTAGACAAGATATTTTTGTTTTCTGCTCTTTTTTCTCTCCCTTATCTTTACATGGTCTTGTCTATTTATACTGTAGGTTTTCCAACACCTGGAATTATTCCTGGGATAGTACCACAGAATAACTTGGATATGATCTGGTTACAACCAATAAAATTCAATGGGTTTTGGTTTGTTGACTGTTCACTTTTACTATGTAACTTATCATCACCCTCAAGATTTACCTACCTTATTTCCAGTTACATTCTTGTAAATAAGACACTATAATTCAGTTTTCATCTCTGCCTTGAACACATCAGGAGAACCAATAATCTTTTTAATATGCATTAATGTTGAATTTGAAGGTCTCCTAAACCATTACATTCAAATGAAGGCATTTCTAGAGTAACAGCTCAAATAAAACCAAAATGAAAGTTCTCAAAATATGTTTCCAATATCCATCTCTGTGCAATAAATATTATGCAAGGTGAATGGCTTCTGTCCAAAACTAACATCTCTAATCTTCTGCTAGCCAAAATACACAATATGAAAGTATGTATGGGGTCTGTTTGAATCTCACATTTGGGGCAAAGCTCAACGTTTTCCATTCAGCCTTATCAAAGAATCACAGGTTGGAAGAGACCAACTGTTTTACTTTAAAAAAATAATAAAAAAAGGGGAAGCTTTTAGCACCCTGTGCTATTGCCCACTTAAATTGACCAGAAACCTACACAACCTGCTGTCAAAAATAGAGCAAAGGCTGGGGATCATGGTAAGTTAAAAAGAAGTTGCCTGTATTGTCCCTGGCCTTTGCAAGGCAATGGGCTGGGATGCCTGATGGAAATGATCAGTATTTCATCATGAAATCCTGTGATTTGTTTGTAGTCTAGTTACTTTCTAACTTACTTTCCTGAAATAACTGGTATGACAACAAGCAAACTGTGAATTGTGAACTCTCTCTCACTGCAGACTCTTGCAAATTGCATGGAATTATCTGCAGCTCCAGACATCAGGCTGTAGGGCTGCTGGGAAATTTACAGGGTTGCATTTAGCCAGAATTTTATCAGCAATGTTATTATAATTATTATCATTATCTTTCTTCCAAAGTGAAAAAGCACTGCTTTTCTCTAAAGAAAAGCTTGTATTGTATTTTTCTGATTTTGAGGCTTCTTTTCTAAATAAGATGTTTTCATCACATAGTTTTGATTTTTGGTTTGTAGATGACTAAGGAAAAAACCCACTATTTCAACCAAAACTCGTTTTCTAAACTCTTGTATCCAAAGAGACTTTTCATCGTGTTCTGGTGGTGAAAAAACATCTACATGCCTTTTTAAACATAGTAATTTTTAAGATGGCACCGGGTATTTTTCCCCATAGATGTTGCCAATCTCATTCCTCAACAACAGCTGTTTGGATAGGGAGCAGATTTTTCAGTGAGGGTGAAGTGTCATAACTTTTCCATCTCAGTCAGGTCTAGTGTGAAAATGGGAGAATGTTCTGTATGTCCCCATAACACGGGGGTTTGCTTGATTCCAGTGGTGTTGAGCAGATCTTGGACAAGACATAATGATTTCAGCATAGAGATATCAGCTCTATCAGCTCATGGAAGCAAGAGAAAGAGGAATTCATATATTTTTTGCCTCCAGGTTGTCCATGGGCATTAACAGAACTGGAACAAAGGAGTTCTATAGATTAACAGGACACTGCATCTCTACAATCTACAGACAGACCAAGCTCTCTTCTCATTTATGCTCGAAAATGTTGCAGGCTTATGCTTATATAGAATGAGGGATAGAAGAAAATGATTCCAAGTAGGATTATTCCAGACTTTAAAAGCATTTTTTATCAAGAAAAAGGTGTCTTAATTTGCACTAGCTGGTGAATTAATCCCAGGGCAAAGAGGGAAACTGGTACTTTCCAAAGAAGTTAAATAGTTTAGTTAAAGACAATAGGGTGAATGTAGAGGATTATCCTGACTAATGACGTACCAAGTCACTTAAAAATAACTGGTATTTTAGCTTGTGGCAGCTAATGAGTCAAGAATGCACTTATTTTTCTAATGGGCAAAGGCCCCAGAGGGCAGGATCTGCTTTATTCGGTGTAAGCTATGCTAACGAGATAAAAGATGTAAAACAAAGAAGTTCAGCAGAAATGTACTTATTGGACAGTTGCTGTAAAATGTAATGGTTAAAGAAACAAAGCATTCATTTGGTGTCAGTTCAGACATTTGCAGAGTTGTCAGAAAACAAATATAGAAAATATTAATTTATCTGTTTCACCATCGCTACTGATTAATAGGGATGTTATTAACATATACAACAAGAAAAATAAGTTTACCAGTCGAATAAATACATTTTTTCTTTTTCTTTTTTTTTCTTTATATGAACATGTATATTTTACAAAACCCCATAGCACTATGGGAAATAAAGATCCTTCTACAAAAAGAAGATGTAAGTCAGTGTTACAATAAAGCTTTAGAGTTTCAAAATGTATCTGGGCAAAGAGACAAAATCAGCTAGAAGGCACTACTGAGTCACTGAGAAGGTCCAGCTTGTAACTGTTGCTGTCTTAAACTCCAACTCGTTCATAAATTATCTCTCTTCTCTATTCCAAGATGGCATGTGATACTAAGGTGGTCAGGAGGGCTGCAGTAGGTTCAGCAGACAAGAAGCCATGGCCATGCAGAGAGGAAACGTTACTGAGGGCCACGGGAGGCTGGCGGGGGCTGAGCCCGTGGGCTGGGAGGGGCGGGCAGGACGCGGCCTCTGATCCAGCTGGTTGGAAATCCAGATGGGAGGTTTGACTGTGATGTAGCCATTGGTTATCCTGATATAGGAAGGCAACGTGGTGGTGCTAAAAGAAAACACAAGAGAAGGAAATTAAACAGGAGAGCCCTTATCTCTGCTCTGTGGGCTGCCATCCCAAGTGATAGCAACCACAATGGCAACTCCAATTATTATTATAATTATTATTGTTTGCACACATTGGACACCAGGGAGACAGCCAGAGACCGATAACTGTGATGAAGTGGAAACTGCTCTGATCCAGGATATCCCCCAGCTTCTACCTGCTGACAAAACACAGCCAAAGGAGGGACTGCTCTTAATGGATCTGACTTACTGCACTCCATTTCTAAGCATCCATTACTGGCCAGCGTCAGAGATTGTGCTAAATGCATCCTCGTGCTGACACAGGATGACCTTGTTCTTATGTTCTTTCTTCCCACCAAAGGCCTGAAAATTTGCCATGTCTCAGTGACATGTCTTACCACAGACCACATACTGAGTCCAGGAGGGTCCAGAATACATCCCTTCTCCGTTTCAAATGCCTTAAAGAACTTCCCAGCATCCCCTTACTCAACTGATAACCTTGAGCACGGGAGACCGGGCAGGTTCATTTCTTTTCCTGGCTTTAAGCCATTTTGGATCAAACCACAAAGCCAAAACCAGACTCAGTCACTGCTGGGTTTCCCTGGCTGTGGATTTGCCTCAATTACAGTGTGATTGCTTATTGATTGTAGCTTGAGTTAGTACTTTGATTTGAATTTGCAGGTTGGAATTCATCATGACTCCCATGACACCGGAGGTCAAAAAGGTCCATTTGCGATTGATTTGGAAGTTTAAGTTGTAATCTCCATTTCATAAACTGCCCCCATTGCATCCATTACTGGATGATCCATAATCCACCAGTTGTCAGGGAACAGCACAACCAAGCACACAAACTGCACAGGGTGGATTTTGGACTTAAACCCAAGACATTCTGCTGAGAAGTGAGGAGAAAAATGGCAAGCTCCCCTGAAAAAAAGATGTGACACTAATACCTGCAGATTCTCTATGTCTTCCATAAAGGAGATTTGGAGGCACTAAAAATGGCCCTCATATAATTTTTTAATGGGGTAAGAAGCTATGCAGTCCTATAAATATTTAGCTATAGTATCCAAGATCTTGACCTTGGAAGAAAAAGGTCGTGTCTTGCATAATATCAGATAAAAGGAATAACATCTTACTTCAGATTCACGCACAGAAACAGAATTTAGAAGGACTAAAGGCTTTTGTCTTTTTCTGTCTAAGCAATGCCAAGATAGATTTTAGCTGAGATACTTCAAATGTCATGAGTCAATCAGAAAATGAAAAGATCAGAGCCCACCCTGAAGAGGGCATTGGTCAACATCAAATCCCATGGACAATCCCTGCACATTACACTTCACCCGACTTTTGGGAGAAGTCACTTCATTTCTTCCCTCATCCTTTATACTGTCACCACAGCTTCTGGGTGGGAGAGTTGTTCTGCAGCTAGAAGTGATCTTAACTAATGTGCAACGAATTAGAGTAAAAAGAGGAAGCATTCTTCAATTAAAGACGTAGGAATTGCTTCTTGGGAGCAGAGAATCCATCTAACCGGGATTAGGATTCTGACACTGAGGTGCAGTGCTTGTTCCAGAGCAACAAACTGCTGTGAACAGAGAACTCTGAAATCAAGGCTCGTTGGAGAAAATTCTCTGAATTCCCATGGTGAGTGGTTGGTTTTTGTCTCAAAGTGATGATATCAGACACTCAGCTTTAGAGTTTCTGCTATGCTGCATCAAAGCTGCTGCAGTCACTTCACTCAAAGAGCTGATCCTGCAATAAACTAATGCTGCTATTCCCAACCTGCCTGGCAGGAATGGCACTGGATCAGGCACTGTGTGGCCAAGCTCCTGTAACAGAATTAACATCAGCATGAGCAGCCTTCCCACAGTGAACACAAAGCATCATTAAAGCAAACTTCTGACAAAAAGAAGTACTGCACACTCTGAGTAATCCAACACAAATGCAGTCATGCTTCAATTTCTGACCCAGATCTCATTTATCCTGCTGAGGGATGATGTGGTGCACAGGTCTGGCAGCACTGACAGTGGGATCACAACTCAGGTTTTTCCCCTACACCTGGTTTCCTTAAGGTAAGCATGGGTAGGTGTTTGTCCTCATTCTTTGTTACTGATTGTCACGTTATTTAACTACAAGGAGAGTATGATTTTAAATTTTAATCAAAAAAAAAAATCACCAAAATGACATTCGGGCATCCAGTTTATGTGTATCCTGGTCTTCACACATTCTATGGGCTTGATCCTCCAGTGAGATTAAAGTTTCCTTTGCACAAACTGTCTTTCTACTTCTCAGGGATGTTCTGTGCACACAGGCTGGCTGGGTAACCTGGAAAAGCATCATCAGCTCAGCTACATCTAAGGAATTCCTAATGCAACCTTAAATCAACACTTTATTTTTCTCTATGATGTTTCTGTGTTCTAGTCAACCTCTATAAGTGTTTTGGTTTTGTTTTCTGGGGGGATGGGGTTTTGTTGTTGTTGTTGTTTGTTCTTTGTTGATTTTCTTTTCTCCCTTATTCAAAGACCTGAGAATTGTTGACCACTTCTCCTTAGTTAATGAGGTTATTTTCTGTTTTCAAGACATTACATTTGTATAAAAGCATTTTTGTTAAATACTGTTAGGTGGGGTTGTTTGTTTTCAAAAGCTCCTTGAGCGCTTTGCAAGAGAAGAACAGTGTGTTTTCACTAACATGTACAAAGCATTTGCTAATAGCAAATGAATCACAGTTTATCCATACAAAACATTTTCTTAATGTACTTTTAGCTGACTGCCAAGGCAGTTTAGAGATATTTAAACAGAATGATCCTTTTTACCAAATGCTACAAGTCCTTGTGAAACCTCTGATCCCAGTTTGTAACTAGGCTGTTTCTGCAGTGAATGGGGGAGAAACCTTTCCAGAAGTTGGTCCACCTCATTCCAGAGCAGGTCTCTAGGGGGTCTTACTCTTGATCGGGGTCTTTCACTTCCTCGGGGTTACAGAAGGGCCCTGGACAGCCAAGTTGGATGATACCCTAACCTTGGAGGTGGCCCTGGTGTCAGGAGATGACTCCTGCAAACTCCCTCTGAGCACGTTTGCATGTGCACGTGGGGTCTCCCTGACCCTCGGACATGCCCTAAAGATGAAGCAGAATCCCCTGAACTCAACCAGAAACGCTTCTTGGGGAGGATTTGAGTGTTCTGAAATGAACACAGAGAATAATAAAAATGAATCGCAGATCTGTGGGATAATAATCTAAATTATTATCACGTCTTCTCTTGCCAGACCAGGATATTTTATATTTCAAGCTTTTGTGTATGATAAAAATATCTTTAATAAAACAGTCCACATGATCTGTGGTTAACAGGCAACCACTGGCTCTGCTGTTCATACCTCGCTTTTTTGCTTCTGTGTATGGGATTGTTTTAAAAACTTGGAAGACTCCAGGTAAGTTCTAGCCAAATGACCTGCGGTATCATATTCATGGGCTTGTTCTTTTGATCAGATAATAGGGCACTTTTTCAAATCAGTGCATTACTCATACATTGTCGTACCATCATTAGAACGTGTAAAACTTTCCCCAAAAATGGGGCCTCAGGCACAGGCTTTGTGCACAGATTCTACTGAATGCAATTACATAATTCACGTCCTCTAAGCTGGGGGTGTGCTCAAGTTCCTTGATGATTGGGGAGCTTTTTAAAGCTGAAAAATAAAACAAACACACAAGCAGCCCATTAAGGGAATTTCTGCTCTGGTCTGTCTTGCAAGGACTTTGAAGGGAGCTCACAAATTAATTTTTAGCCTGCCTCAGTTCATCCATGTAAGCAGAGTTCATCTGACTACACGGGACACCACAGCAGAAGGACACAGGTTAGGACCAGGAGAGTCTTTCTGGCCCATCTGCTCCAGACACAGGAACAAGATCTAAACCCCTCCTGACATTTATGTCTCATCCAATCTCAAAAAACAGTGATAATGACAGCAATTCCAGGGTCTGTCCAGACATCCATTCCAGCATTTCACCATTTCTGATGTCCAGAATTACTGCCTAATGTTTCACCAAATGTCCCTTGCTACAGTGTAAGGTCATGACTTGTCCTGTCCCCAAGGACAGGTTTATTCCTTTCCTCTTCTCAGCAGCCTTTCACATATTTTGAAGATTTAACTGTGTTTCACCACAGCCTTCTCTTTTTTAAACAAACAAACAATTCCCTCCACCTTTCTCTGCAAGTCCTCAAGTCTTTTCCCTCTAGCCTTTCCTCCGCTCTGCCCTGGCTCTGATCCATGACTTCTCTGGAATGAGATGCTCCAAACTGGGAACAGTAGGCCTAGGTGAGATCCCACCAGCCCTGTGCTTGATGCAGTAGGCACCACTGCCTCTGTATCTGCAAAGTGCACCAAAAACAGGCAATCTCCAAGGGCACAGACTGTACTGGCACTGCTTTGTGCCCCCAAATTCCACACCACCGTTATGGTCCCAGGAACTGTTCTGAAGCTCATGGAGAACTGATGGTTCTCGGAGGGGGTGAGGACCAACTCAATTATCGTGATATTTCTATCCATTTTTAGTCTGCTGCCGTGCCTTGGTCCCAACGTGGTTCTGTTCAGGGTGGAGGAAGTAACTCTTTCAAGTATAACTTACAAAGTGTCTGGGGATTTTTCTGGATCAAAGGAGCTATGTAAACACAAGACAACTATTTTTAATAAATGTAAGCAAATGTTGACTCCGCCAGCCTTTCTTACAATAGCATCTGATGAAAGACGCTAGATTGAAACCTGAAAAATGCATGTTTCAATTGAAAACCTAAAAAGCTAGTAAAGTGAAAGAAAATTTTTGAGTAAATACAAGAATGACTGTTTTGCATTTGTGATTTGATGTTAACCTTATGATGGCTAGGGTTTTTTTTAAGTGATATTAAGCATATGCTTCCTGTTTCTTTTCAAACAAAATTTGCCCTACATTTTTTTTCCCCTTTTTCTTTAATGAACAGATGTGAAAGGACTGATCACGTTATTTTTCTGGTGATCAGAAATAATGTTCTGCAAGTGAAGACAATTATTCTTGGAACTAACCAGGCCTATTTATGTCACCAAAATTTATTCATCAAGATTTGAAAAATACATCTGCTCCAAGCGCTGGGACCAACCCATTGCAGTCTGTAAACGAGCTGCCTGGCAAGAAGTCTGACCACACATTTGAAGGGAAAGAATAGGTGTTCAACCAAGAGTCAACAGGAGTATGTTGGGAGGTAAAGAATCCACTAGAAAAATGTCACAAGGATTTAACTTTGAAGACAGCTAGAGCAGCCTCTTAAAGGGAACACGAAGTCACCATCTCCTGAAATGTTCATACTATTATTTCATCTGTTTCTGGAAGGGATTCTTTAGATCAACAACACAGGCTCTGTTCTCCCCATCTATCTCTTCATCATTACCTTCCTCACAGACATTGTTCTTGCAGCCTGAGGGATAAATCCTGCAGGGTGCTGAGTCCTGTGGTCCCAGATGAGCAGGACTGTGAGCACACGAGTGCTTCCAGCACTAGTGTTCACATACCTACAGCTCAGCACATCCTAAAGCCCTTGTGGGGCCAAGGCCAAGAGGCTCATGCTTTCACAAGGTTCAGTTCATTAAAAAAACCAAAAAATAAATCCAACCTGGATCTGATCAGGGAATCCAGTGTTTGGTCCAGAGGAGGCCACTGCTTAGTTGCAGTAGTGCAGTAAACTGCCTTAGCATGTGTGGGTGAGTAAGCACTATCACTTCTCTGCCGGTTTGGGGCCAGCAGAGAAGATCTGGCATGAGCCAAAGAACAGCCTCCTCCCTGCTATTTTTTGGTTCCCCCAGAGTCACCAGGAGCCTGGATCTCTGGCCATGTCCCACAGTGCAAGGCCCCACCCACCCCACGAGCAGCACAGCTCCAGCCACGTGATGGACAGAGGGGTCAGCAACAGCACTGGGAGGATCTCCACAGCCCTTCACTGTCCATCTGAGCTCTCCTCCTGATGAGACTCAAATGGGAACCATCTCCATCCGACAGCAGTGTCAAGTTCTGATCCTGCCTCTTTTCAGTGCTCTGGCTACTCTGAGTGCTCTGGCACTGAGCAATTCCCCTCATTGAAGTGGCCACCTGTGAACCTCCCTGCTGTGCAAATACCTTGGCAGAGGCCTAATCCCCCACCCCCACTTGTTGTTAGGACATCTGCCACGGCTTATCTCTAGGAGAAAGAATAGGATACCAAGGGAAAAGATGGAAAGGGGAGCACAATTTTCACCAGTGGCTCTGAAAGCTGTGAACAGCACGCCATGATCACGAGCCACACTGTCACCAGGTACTGAAATGCAGCTGGAGAGCAGGACAGTGCACACAAGGATGGGGTCCTTAAATGTGCCATTAAAGAGAATCACAGGCAGTCCTTCAGCTGACCTGGCCTTTAGTAGGATTTGAAAGGTGGCATTAACTTTGGCTATGTCATGCAGGCTTGTAGCCAGAGGTAATGAGCTGTTTTTCTGCTACAGTTTATAGGGAACAAGACCTCTCCAGAGGACAACCCTTTCCCCACAAAGCCATGTTTCCAAGGTTGGTGAGATGAGCTGCTTCTAAAGATCCCTGTCTCTGGGATTCAGGTCTCTTGAATCCCAGCCAAGCTCTGGCCCCACTGTGGCTGTGACTGGTAGAGATGGGTTCCCAAGCTGGGTTGGGACAGCAGGGTGGGGAAGAGGAAAACTGCTGATTCTGCAGTGCAGAAAGCAGCTGCTGGTGGGACACAGCTCCTCTCTGCAGGCCTGCAGCAGCTGCCCCACACCAGGCAGAGCAAGGCTGCAGCTGCTGTCCCTTCCATGGGGTCTTGGCTCCGGAGTTTGACATGAAGGAGGAAAAGGTGTCTCACATGGATCAGGGGCTCCAGAGGGGCCACAGTGGTGTAAGCAGGAGGGGGTTCAATGCTGAAATGCAGCTGAGATTCCTCTGGTGCAGTCTTGGGGCCCTCTCAGGATGGGCTGTGGGCTGGAAGCCAGGAGATTTGGTTTTTATCCCCGAGTCACCCACCGAGGAACCATCAAAACCTCGTTAAATCACTTTACTGCTACGACTCCCCCGAGCCTGCTCTGAGTCAGGACCTTGGAGCTGTGGTGTGACACCACCAGCATTAACACAACCTGAAGTGTTTTGCAGGCTCTCACTCTCATTTGCAGGTCCCGACGGCTCAGGCCACCTGCAGAACATCTCTGTGATGACAAATTCAGCCCTGGAGAGACACTGACCTGCAGCAGGCTGAGCAGGGGCATCCTAAAGCCACAGGTGGGTCACATCGTTAAGGGAAAGTGGATCATCTGCTGTGGGGCCAGAGGAGGGGACAGGGATGGGAGGGGACAGGACTGGATGGGGCAGAGGGGATTGCTGCATCTGACACAGGGAAAGGGGGGTTTGCTGTCACAGCAATGCAGCCTGAGGGCTGGGGAACACAGTGAGGCAAAGGTGGACAGCAGGATGCATCCAGCACGTAGGGAATGAGCAGGTGAGAAACATCTTCAGCACAGCCCAAGGGCCCTTTTCTGAGGTGAACTTCCAGTTTGTGGGAAGGATTCCTGCACCTCATGGCCAGATTTAGCTTTCCCCACCCCATAGGAGGCTGTGCATGGCCCTTCTCAATGTCCTCCCCCAAAGTCCCTTAGGAAAACCCAGTGAACACAAATCCTGCACCTACACCAGTGGCTGTGGCAGAATCAGGCCTGCTGCTTCTTTCCAGACAACTGCAGAATGGTGTAAAAACGCAGAATGTTGTAAAAAACCAATAACCTTTGAAGCACACCCTCTGAGTAATTACCCCATTCCCATCTAATGACTAAAAGATGTTATATTCCTCTCTGATATGGCAACAACAAAGATTTTGACCTTATTAAAACCAGCCCATCAGGAAACGACATGTCATCCTTAAAAAAAAAAAAAAAGGTAAAGAAAAAGAAATTAAATTCTTTAAAATCCCTGTGAACAGTAATTCAAGATACTGTAGCTGAAGACCCATGATTTGTAGCAGTGTCTGGGTGGTCCTGAGACAGGAGATGACAACATTAGCTCTTTCCTTTGCCCCTCTAAGAAACGCTTTGATGATTCTCTAATATCCTAAGAATATCCCCTGTGATTCTGCAGTGGGACGAGGCAATCACAGAGCTGGGATAATGCATCCCAGTTTTACCCTGGCCCTTGCTAAGAGGGGACAGCTCAGAGCCCTTTGTTCCACCAGTCCTGCACTGACATCTGAGCCAGGATGTGCTCCCCAGAGTCTAAATAGTGATGTGGGCTCCAAACCATCCCCAAACTCGCCCCCACCCACCGCACACATCTGGCTGTGTACCTGATTGGTGTGTGCAATTAAGGCACTCATCATCACCGCTCAAATAACCATGGACTTGTTCCACTGCTCCTTGGACAGATAATGACTGCATTATTGCAGCCAAAGTAAGCAAGAACATCAAGGGCACAAACACAGATGGGCTTAGCCTTGGAAAAACCCTGCCAGTGAAGATTTTTGGGCAACCTGCTGATACACAACACATAAGGAGTTAATTTGATGGAGCTGCAACCAGGTGGTTTTGAACCAAATCCCAAGCACGAGCAGAATATCTGTTTTTTGCTTGTATTTTGCAAATTGCCTGCTCTTCCCAGTACAGCCCCACATGCAAAAGAATTTAGATTTTTGGGGTGGTCAAAACTGTATTTTACATCTCAGGCTCAACCTTTCAATTAATTAGAACCAGAGTGACTCGCTCTGCCCTTTCCTCTGTGTACTCAAGTGTTTGTTTGGCATTGTGTGGGCCCTATGGCTCAAATATTTTTTGCAGATGCACAGAATTAACCACGCATGTTTAGATGTGCTTGGGGAACACATACATTCGTAGAGATGTATATACTTGACCCTGTCACTTTTTTGTTAATACTGTAAAAGACATCAACTTGCCCCTGCAGATTTTAAAATGATTTAGAATAGGTGGTGGTGGGGAAATACCTAACACATCCTGTCAAATTAAGTATTTTCTCGGAGACTGTTCTCTAAGATAAAATTATTTCAGCTATAGAGATGTCTGTGCAATGTATTAAAGAACAGAATGAGCAACCAAAATATAAACTAGCTTAAATGGATGTCCAATATACTGCATTTTTCCACTTGATTTTAATTTTCTTTCTCCTTCTCCCTGTTCTTTTTCCATCTCTACGTAACAGTTTTTCTCTTTGCTTAGTCTGTATCTCATTTTTCTTTCTAATTCACTGGGCTCATTTTCTTGCTCACTGCTTGTATTTTTCCAGTGTCTCTCTTAGTAAGAATAATTAAGATTGGGTCAGATCTTTGAACCTGTTATTTGGAGCACTATCGAATTCAAGCTTGTACCACTAAATGAAAGTACTGGCCTCTTTTACTTGCCAATAGATCACTTATAAAATAATAAAAAAAAGGTTCACAGAGCACATCTACCAGCACATTGAAGTGCTGCATTGGCCACAAGGTTTGGGTTCCTCCTGCTGCTGGCAAAGCAAATACGGTGACAGCAGTCACAGCACAAACTCCTCAGGCACTCCTCTGAAAGCCTGGAGATGCCATCAGTGGCTCATAAAAAGCTGCTTGCTGGCCTGCAGGGCTGGAAGGACTGAAAAACCTTTCCCTGCCAGGTGTCACAACTCAGACCCTGAAGTGTCTCTGCAGATCTGAGCTCCTGAGAACGTGGTCTGCAGCACGTCTCTCCATGGTTCCATGGAGAGATGCCACGTGAGGCATCCCTGGCACCCAGCAGCTCCCAGGCACTGAGCCTGGCTCCCTCAGCCTGGGCCCAGGCACAGGTATAAAGCTCACTTTGTTCAGTTAAGTTATTCAGGAATTGTGAAGAGGCAAGCTGAGTGAAACCTGAATTTGTCCTGGCATTTTCATAATTGCAGGAACCCGGCTTTTACAGCATTAAAACCATATGAATTCAAATAAATCCTACTTCTCCTTCACCCCAGTGAGTAACTGGACTTAGACCAAAGCTGCCCTTTGGGATCCTGCTGTGTTTCCAGCCCGCAGCTCACCCCACGCTCCTGGGAGTGTACGGGAATCCAATTTCCTCTTGATTCACTCCACAATGAATCTGTCTTATTAGATACCACAATATAGCTGTGGTTAAACCCCTCCTATAAAGCAGCTGCCCACCACAATAGTAATGTGGCCTTACTCCCCGCCATGCTTTTCCTCACTTCATTTTCCAGGGCATGAAACTCACTAGTCAGAAGGGGAATAGCAGAACCAGAAATAAATCCCATATCCCTTACCTTTTTCCTCTGGGCTAGCACTGACAGTGCTGTGTGTTTGCACCTCCCCTGAATTTCAAAGACATTTCTCTTTCATTACGGTAACTTTGGATTTTATATAACTCTGCTAAGAGGAACAGCAGATTCGTAATTTTCAGGGCTTAGATACTGCTGGATATGTAGGTCACACAAAAAAAAAAATTCCAACATGGGGTTGTGGCGTTTGAGCAGGTTTACTCTGGCATTTTTTCCCTTGCCAAAAGAAAAACCTCTGTATCCAGAACTGCAATACAGGGAGTGCAGGTGCTTTACTACCCATTCATGTGTTTGAGGAATCCAACTCAGCCTGGGCATGAGCCCATTCAGCACTTTTTAGTGTCTGCAACTGCAGTGAGCCTTGAGTTAACACAAACCACACTCCTCACCACCCTAAACTGCAGGGTAAATGTGCTACTGGGTATTGAGCTTTCTCTGCCTGTTAAACCAGACAACTTGTTTTTCAGAGCTGTGTTAAAATGCAGCTCAGGTTTAGAGGAATTACCTGAGGGTACTGAGTGCATTTTCCCATCTTATCTGTTTGATAAGAGCCAGATAACTTTTGTGTTTGTGTGCAATAGATAATATGCCATGAGGACTCATTGCTAAAGACTCCAAGAAGCCAATGCTCAGAACATCTGGCTAGTGAAAGCCCTGGCCATGGAAAATATAAATGTCAAGGCTCACATTTATAAATTGGAAGGGCCATGACGACATCTGTGAACAAGATTTCTTCCAGAGCCCATTTGCTGTACATGGTTATTCACAGCACCAACAAAAGCGTGCATGGATGACATGCATGGCCTGCCCTTCCTCTCAGGAACACACGCTCCAATAACACACAAACGCTCTGTTCTCACAACACAGAAATACAAGTGTTTGCAAACCTCACTGCAAGGCTCTTGCATACCACGCCACAGTGGGACACACACTGCTGGAACAGGCTAAAAATAGCTGGGGAAAAAGCCTTGCATTAGCACAGAAGACAGTCAAATTCACTTAGTGTTAACTCTTTCAGAGAAATAAGTGCCCTCCCTTTCTGCCTCGCTCTACAGGAGACACTTTGTACTGTAAATCTAATCCTGAAGCCTTGTTTTTATGACTGAGTAGTCGTGGATGGCAATCTCAAGATGTTAAACAAAGCCTAACCTATTTGACCATGGTAGCTCAACACTAACATAAAGACAAACTAAAAGAAATGTGATTCTACATTTGTAACCACAAGTACCTTTTTTTCAGCTTAGTGCCAAATAAGTGCATTTCTGATGCCTGGGAATTATAAAAGTGATCCAATGCATGAGTATAAAGGTTTTGCTAATGACTTATTGTAGGTGTCTAGACCACAGTTCACTCCAATGCCCTTGGCACTGGCCACCACCACAGAGGCTGCTCACAAGGCTGCCAAGTTATAAAGAGAAGGAAAAGTATCAGCAGGAAGAGCCTGGCCTGCTTTATGATATCCATGAATTTAGCAAAGAATGGATTCCATGCTGTCTGTCCAGTCTGCAGGGCAGCTGGACACACATACACCTATATGAAAATGGACTTAAAAGCAAAGATGATGAAGTAACAGGGAGGAGATGCACCTCCTGGTCAAAAAATGAAGGAGAAGGATGCCTAGCTCTGCCTCCCTCTTACTGCAGTCTGCTTCAATGTCAGGTGACAAGGATACAGGAGATACAAGTGAGACAGTTCCCACCTCAAAGAGATTCTGCTGAAGGTTGCAGCCTTCAAAATACCCCACTTTAACTGGCATGGATGGACTGCAGAGCGAGTGCAGTGCTTGTGTGATCACAGCCTCCCTGCCAACTGAGCTCAGAGAGGTGGGGCTGAGTGCAGCAGCTGGAGGTGCAGGAGAGATCCCTTCCCAATCCTTTCTCCAGGGCCCATACAAGTGTCGCAATTTACGACACGCACCTGGGCAGGTTGAAGTGAGGCAAAGAGGAAGGAAGTTTATTATGATTTGGGGTTTTTATAGGATTTGGAATTTGGTCAAGGATTGGTAGATGAGAGGAACACCTCTCTGATCTTAGTGGTCAATTCAGAAGTCCATCACAGAGAGGTATGAAAACAATCTACTTTTGTTTATGTTACATTCGTGAGAGACTCCACTAGAAGGTATGTAAACAAGATCATCAGAAGGCTAAAAATCAGGGTGACATACAAGCATGTGCAGCCAGAGTTTAAAAAGGCAGGTGGAAAGAGCACTGGAGAAAGAGAATATTTAAGTAGGAAATGGAGAAAGATGGAACTGAAAAGTCAACAGGTTGTAGAAGTCCTGGCAATGGATGAGGAAATGAGGCTGCACTGGATGAGAAACAGCAAAACAAGAAGAGATCACAGAGGAAGAGATCATCTAAACTCAGCTGCTGCTGCTTCTTGAAACTGAATCCTAAGAAAACATTTTGTCTGTGCTGCATCAGACAGATCTTAGGCAGCTTAACAAAGTTAGCAGTTGTAGGGCTGTGTCCAGCCCCAGTCAGAAACACATCAAGCTGAGACAGATATAAATAGATATCATAGACTATCTTTACTCAACACATCTCAAATGAGAAGTAGAAAACAGGAAAAGAAAGCTCTTCATAGTCTCCATAAAACATCTTGCATTGTATTTTCAATCTTAATCAGCATTGAGGAGGAAAGAGCAGAAAGTGCTCTTGGATATCCAGTGCTGAAAAATACCTCATTGTTCAAAAATCCTAACTTGTGTGCTCCAATTTTCTTACTTGTTCGCCTTCAGAAATATGGATTTAATATTCACCATGGATTTAAATTTCACTAAAATAAAATACCTGATGCATTACCAATAGAGAATTTAGTTTAATGAAACAAAACTGAAATCTATACACAAATTACGTTTCCAAAAGACTTCTGTGTTCTTTAATGATTTTACTTTCAGGTATTTATAGCTCTCATTAAAACACCATTTGCATACTGCTTCATATGAATTGATCATACTGGTGCTGAGGCACTTAAGCAATAGGGAAAGTAAACATTCAAGGCTTTTGTTTGTTTTCTCGAATTTTATCTGTGTTTGTTTCATCCCACAGTGGCAACACATTATTAAGAATAACAGAACGAAGTAAAACACATGGATTTTTTTGTGTCTTCAGCAGGTAAAAGTGAGGCTTGCACATCTTTTCAGCCCCATCTGGAGGATAACAAATTAACTCTTTGACTTTACCAGGGGAAAGAAGTTATCAGTCACGGCCAGCTGACAGGGAGGGTCTATTAGCACGGAGATGCTGCAGGTTTGGACACGAATGTCAGGACTTCCCGTCGTTACTGAGATGCATTAGAGAGCTGTGTGCTGAGGCCAGGTTCCACAGCTTTAATTAATATATTCTGTGCCCTCTGACCAAACTGATAATCCAAGAAGCCTCAATAAAAACCATCTAGGGAGGGAGGATATGCCATCACAGTATCATTTGTTACAGTCAGGAAATTTTCCTCTTGTTTTTACTGTGCTGAGTTACACCATGCTCCTATTTTACTTTCACTGGAGGGCTCGTGTACCTGGGGCTGTGCAAAGGGCATGATGACAGAACTGCCGGAGCCAGTGCTTGTTTAAAGGAGGCATTGAGCCGTCTGCTAAGGGGGATCAAACGGAAACAGAACAAAACTAAGGAGGGGAACATGCAGTATTTCCCTACACTTCCCTCTCTGCTCAGGAGGAGCTGAGGATGCCTTCACAGAAGCAAGATGGCATGTCTGAGAGAGGCAGGCAGTGCTGGGAGAAAGAAGAACCAACTGATGTGCTGCTAAACTGCCCAAAGTGTCCTTGTGTACACTGTGTATCCGCCAGGGTTCAAAAAAACTGGGCAAACTAAGCAGAATTTAGGTCAGTTCAAGATAAAAAGGTTCACCTTCCACAAAGGAACCAGGACAGAGCATTTGTCCAGAAGGTGTTTTGGGACCACCCCATGTCACAGAAAGCTCTTGCACCCAAACTGACAAACCCTGAGGTTCTTCTGATGACTGTAGACATTTGTATGCCACACCCTGGAGCCTGGGGGCACTCACTGATAGGGACTGGGATCGGGAAAGATTCCTGACAAGGAACTCCTGCCTGGGGAACAGTGAAGGAAATGTTCCCCCAGCAGGAATGTTCCCCCGGCAGACAGAAGTGCTGGAGCAAAGTCAAGGGGCCACACAACCCCGTGAAGCCCCAGCCAGCAATGAGGGCCAAGGGAGGGAAGGTGGGACTCCCACACTCCTGCGGCTCCTGGCTGTTGGAGCAATCCCACAGGGAGACAGGTTCACTACAAGACAGAGAGGTCCTGAAGCTGTGTCCTCATCCCTGGTTGAACACAGGACAAACAGATGCCAAGGTGACACGGCTTCCTTGTCTGCACAGGCTGGAGGAGGCAGTGATCCCCCTCTCCACCAGCATCAGCAGGCACTCCCCGAGCAGTGTCCTGACCAGGGAGGCAGACAGGGTAATTTAAACAAACAAGGCCCCAGTGATGGAAATTTCAAGCTCAAAGCTACCATATGGAGGGAAATCATCTGACCACAATTTACCTGTTAGACTTCAAAGGTGTCTAGGTCTCCTTTAAATAAAAGCAGTCTTTTCTTTAATGAAGTTAAGTACTGTATTTCAGCACCATGTGTTGTGAAAAGGAAGCAATTTGGATTAATTTACTGAAATTTACCTTTCAGATGCAGTTAAGTGGAATTAAAAGTTTGTCTGAGTTGACAGAGTTCTGTTTTCCATCACTGCATTGTCTTGAAAGAAAGGATAACAGGCTAAGTGCTTAAATTCCATCCAAACTGATAAGGTTCACTCTGTACAGGCAAACTCAGTGTAGTTTATTACATATTGTCTCCCTTCATCCATCACTGGTGTACATTTTTCCCCCTAAAACAACTGCTTCTTCCAAAATAAATTGATATTTGTGATGTTATTGCATTCATCTGGGGTTGAATAGTCTGCAGTGGGCTATCAGAGAGCTGCCATTTCTACTTACAGGGAGAATTCATTTCATTTCCCACTAATGGCAGCTTTTGCAGGGCTGAGCTTACATCTGGGACAAGAATTTCTTTTTTTCTCTTCTGAGAACAATTCTTTTCCCTTAATTTCTTTCCTGTTGAAGCGTGTGTGTCCTCAGCCTCTTTCCAAACACCACCTTCACCCAGATCTCTTCCTTGGCAGCAGTAATTAACTTTCCCATCACATCCTTTCTACTTTTTTTCTTCCCACCACTGTAATTCTCTCTTTCACATCCCCTAGCTGCCATTGCTCCTTCCAAACCTCACCCCTCCCGCAACATCCTCCCAGTTAATAACTTCCCTCCCTCCTTTTTCCCAGGAGCTTTCCTCCCTCCTTGCCTTAGGTCCCAGGATAACTCCCCCCAGCAGCTGGGAGAGGTTCTCCGTTCTCCTGGGCTGCTTTTTTTGGTAGCCTTGAACCATTTGCCTGCTACAACAAAGGTGCAATCCTGACCTGCCCTTCATTGACCACTCTGAAACCCCACAGGCATTTCTCTATTCTGTCAATTAACTGAGCATCTCGTCATGAAAAGCCAGGGAATGATCTGTAATTAATTATTTATATTATATGGGGAAGCCCAGCTAAGACAGTGTCAACAGGAACAATGATACTCTGTATGCCAAACTGCAGCCTTGAAGCCTGAGGGGTTTGCCTCCCCTCCCTGCTGCCCCAGCTGGATTTTGGCTATGGGAGATAGCCAGGGTTTGAGCTTTGTCTAAGTTCAAATTTCTCCCAAGGACAGACTTCAGATCTGCACATTTCTGCAAAATCAAGTAGTTGAAGAAAAAAAAATCTTGCTACTTGAAATCTCCATTTAATTTTGATTCTTGACAAGCCATTTCAAACAGAAACTGCAGTCAGGCAGGACTTTTTCAGTTTGTTTAGATTTTGGGGGAAGGAGGCAGAAGGGAGAGGAAACCACACTTTTCATCAGCATTTTTTATTTTTTAATAGCCTTCAGTGCAGCCGATTACCCAGGAGATCAGCAAATCTCAGCTCTGTCAAAGACAGGGAGGAGACAGAGCAGAAGCTTTCTCATCCTCCACAGCAGTTCTAACCCTCCAACACACAAATCTAAACACTGTCCACCCAGGGGTGCCAACTCAAATGCCTCAGCTGTTAAGACAGAACAAAAAGAAAAGGACAATCTCCAAGGTCTAACTGAAAGTAAATACTAATAATGATGTGTGGCATTAAATGATGACTCATTTTTCACGAGGCCATTTCAGATTGTAGCCATAACCTTGGCTCAGACCCGAATGACTGAGAGCTGAAGTCTTAGTGGAACCATTAATTATAGATTTCCTGGCTTTTATAGGTTGGAGTCAGACCTTTGATGTTCCTTTAAGATTGTTCTCCTGCGTTCATTTCCTTTGTTTCTGTGTTGGTAGCTTAAGAAAACACCCTAAGATTTCCATGGAAGTGTATGAGATCCCATAGAAATGCGTAGTCCATAAAAGCCCTGCAATTCATGGCTCATAAAATCCTCTAATCCATGGTCAATAAAGCTTTGGAAAAGAGCTGTATGAACCACAGTCATTTCACAGTTCAATGAGGTTCATATAGGAATCAATAACCTGGTTTAAATTCGCCTGGATTTGTCCTCCACCTGTATATTTCTCTTTGACTTTTCAAGTTGAAAGGCAGCTCCAACACCTGAATTCTGGGGATCTCACAAAGAAACAATGAGCTTTATGCACCTTTCCCTCAAAAGCCGTAACAAAGACCTAAATCCCTCTACTTTGTCTCAAAGGTGAACAATTCAAGTTTTGTGTGACAGTTGGTGAGTTAGGGAACGGGGTGAACAACCATTTGGAAATATGGGGCCATAGCTCAAGTTAATACTAAATGCAGAGACCTCAGTCCATGCAGAAGATGGGGGACTCCAACTGAAATGTATGCAAATGCACAATGGATTTCTGGGACAGGCCAGAGCAAGAGCTCCCTAGTATAACAACTGCCCTTCAAAAATGAGTGCTAAGTCTCACTGCAGAAACATTATTGAGGCAATGCAAAGAAGTCCACATGGTTCTCTCCTGCACAGGTAGCACTCCATTGCCTGTATGATGAGCCACCCTGCTTGTTTCCTCCCAGAAATGATCACCATACAAGGTCTGGTCACAGACACACATTTCTGCTCTTTTCTTGCCGATCAGAAAGGAACCAGTTAGAGAGAACTCACTGTTTATTGCTTTGTGCAGGGTCCAGCTTGCAATTAATGCTGATGAAACCCAAAGCCAAAAGCACAATATGCAGCAGCTGGTTTATGAAAATTGAGACCTCATCCAATTTATGGGGAAACCAGAGCTGGTTGTGAGTCTCTGATTTAGTGAACTTGTATTTTTTTGTGTTTTGCATTTTTTGTTTTGTTTTGTTTCCAGGAAAACACCAGAAGTTACTCCAGAACTGTAGAAGCACTAAAACCATCTGAAAGCACTAAGGCAGGCTGCCCTTCTTCTAGTCTTTCCTCATTTCTAGGCCTGTGATCTCCCACTAGGATCTCCCTGGGATCTTTCAGCAAGGCAGGCAACACACAGTGTCTGGTTCATCACCAGCGCAGTGGGAGCGGAAACTTGTGTTTCCTCACCCCAATCTCCACCCTTATGAAATGGAAATAGAGGGATAAAAGGCTTTGATTCAGATGAAATCTTACAGGAGCACAGAGCAAATATTTTAATTCTAACATTGGAACTACCTCTTAAATACCTTTCCTAGGAACATTTAATAAAACCAGCAAAAGGTGCAAAAATCCATAAGCGCCACTTTTAAGCTCCCAACTGCACATTTCCACTGCCAATATCCAGTATCCTTTCTGGATAGATAGGATAGGGGTACGAGGATTGTGCCCAAGTGCCAGGCTCCCACCAGATCCATTTAAACACCTAATTTGTACAACACATGAGGAACGGACCACAGACCCTTGTGAAATGCTGGGACATCATGGGACACCACAAGTCAACAGCCCCCAGACAGAAGGACAGAAAAGTCCCTTGTATTTGAGGCACTCAGCTATGGTGAACCAAATGCCACTTAGTTCATGCTTAAACATCCTCTGTGGAGGAGATCCAACCACTGAACACACTTTAAAAAGAAAATACATGAATCCTTCTTACAAGGCTGGCACTGACCTCAGAAACAGTCTTATTACATTAGGATTAATATGCACCACCTTAATAGCAACCCTTACATCATTCACCCTGAGAAAACAATAAACTACGAAAAATGAGGTAACTGCTCCATTAAAAAGAATGAATAAAAACAATAGTAATAATAATAAAAATCTGAAAACACAAACATGTGAAGCTTTTTTGCTTAGCAAAGGGAGAAACCTCTGAGAGACTTGCAAGGAATTTAGGTGTTATGAAAATAGGAATACGTAATGCTCAAAGACAATCATTATAAGTGTAGATGAGCAGCCAGTTCCCAAAATATTACTTAGTTCCTTTTACTTGTTAGATCAATAAACATTGTGGCTGTTTATCTGCCCATGACTTGGCTTGGATAAAGGCACTAAGAGCTTTAGAGGTGGGAGAATAAATCACCCAGGAATCCTAAAAGCACACATTGAGAAGCCCTGGTCAAACATGAAGGCTCTTATTCAAACACTGAATGGGAGTTTTTAACCTCAGACCAAGATTGGAATAGCCATGGAAAAGTGCCTACCTCCATTCTCTTCAAAGAGAGGATTTAATTAAGTACTTCATTTTGCTTCAGTTTGCTATTTTCAATGCAGTCTGAGATGTTAAAACATTTCAGCCCCACAACACAGTTAAGAAGATGGAAAGTCAGATTTGTCAGAATCTTAAAAACTCTCAGGAATATTCTGTATGGTTGGAAAACGGGCAAGTCTTTGGGCCGAAAAATGCCGGTATAGATAAGAAAAGAATTATTGGAAGACAAAGGACAAGCATAGAGTATTTTCTATTGCCGTTCTTTTCTTGTTTTTTACTCTGACAAGTCTTTTTTTCTGTGTATTTTAAGTGTTTTAAGCATTACCTTTTTTTTCCTCTTCACTTTTTGATCTAACATGCCTATGTGCATGCCTATTTTCCTCCTAGCTCTTCATTAGGCTACAAAAACATCATCTCACTCCCTGTCGATAGCCTTTGTCCAACCCTCCCTATGGTCTAATCAACAAGAGCTGGGATCTGC
This sequence comes from Cyanoderma ruficeps, assembly GCA_008694505.1. NCBI lineage: Eukaryota > Metazoa > Chordata > Aves > Passeriformes > Timaliidae > Cyanoderma > Cyanoderma ruficeps. The sequence continues at coordinate 18,195,780 of VZDJ01001247.1, forward strand.
AAAGGGCATTGAGACAGGAGGCAGCAGGAAGAGGACAGGGAGCACAGCAGGCAGGACTCACCTGTCTTCTATCCGAACCCAGAGGTCGTTGAACTGCCTCTGGCGATGGTGCTTGTGCTGCTTCTTGTGCCATTTCTTCTGCCTGCCAAACTCCTCCAGCTGGCTGATGCTGTCAGGCAACAAGAGGTGAGGAGACAGGCTGTCTTCTTCGTCCATCCGCTGTGGCTTCAGGGAAGGAGATGCCAGTGGGACCTGCTCGGAAAGCTGGACAGGGGGCAGGGCTGTCGCTGAGGGTCCCCCCAAGGCTGGGCTTGTCTTTGTCGTCCTTGAACTGCAAAACACAACGTTTAAATATGAGTAAAGGAGAAAGGGTGTCAAAACAAAGGTGAAAGCAGAAGACTGCACTGGTTGGTGGGTGCCCCTGACTGCTGAAAAGGTGCACAAGGCTTTTGCCCGGGGGCAGTGAGTAAAGCTGGCATTTCCGAGGAAGCTTTCAAGTAAACACTTAACTGAAAAACGGGGAAAAGGCAACAGATACTCTATTGCTGTTTTCTGGCATTTTAATGACTTCTCAGAGGCCTTAGAATCTGTAACAGGGGTCAACATTGCCTCCCCTGCTGGGCTGAAGGTCCAATGACAAAACTCTCTCCAAGCTGGCAAATGACTCTCTTTGAGGAAAACAGATACCTGAAGAGAAACTGATCTTAAATTAAAGAGATAACACAAGTTATCTCATTATCTCTTCTTGTTTTGGTTTTTTCCCCCAACTTTGGATATCATCTGTAGAAAACAAGTCATTGTTTTGACTGCTACAAGAATTATGTCTCCTGATGCAGTCAGGATTAAGGGACAAGGAAGCCTAGGCTGATGACAGAAGTGTGGAAGCATTGAAGCTTGGCAGCTGGGATGGGATATGCAAGACCTGAACTCCAGCAGGTAATGAAGAAAAAAAGAGGTAAATGACCTGCCCAAAGCCTCCGTGAAACAATTCTGCCAGAGCTCTTCAATCCCGTGTGAAGTATCACCACCTCTTGTACACGACTGGAATGATGCAGAAAAAGACCTTCTATTTTCATATTCTAGAGTTTCTGTGATTTTAGAAGAAAGTCAATATAAACTCTCTCCTTTGGTATGCAGCCATGTGAACTTATTGTGAGCTAAGATAGCTGAAACAAAAATCTAATAAACCAGGACTGACATAAAGTTATTTTTCCTCCCTAACTTCAGTAGAAGTTCATATTGAGTCTTAATTGCAAGAAATTTTCCTGTCCCTGGGATGGGCCAATGAGTTGTACGTACAGAAAATGGAGAGAATTAATAGGCAATACGAAGCTGTGGTCTGCAAAACTATTTCTATTACATGGATGCTATGACTTTTATGACAGAAACAATTAAAGCCACGTGAAAAATTTTGCCTCCTGAGTGAAACCAGTAAGACATTTTAATGAAAAAGTAATAAAAAATCCTAAACTTCATTGGTGACAATGTACAAAATGTGCCGCAAGTGAAACCACATGTTTCATTTATGGAACATTTTGTTCTCTTCCAAAAAAGTCACATCTACTACTAATGGAAGTTTTTTTTCTTTTTTATTTTCTTGAAGTCTGTTACAATACCAGTCTTGATGCTCACCTCTATTTCCACTGCACTGTGTTTCATCCAAAAGTCCTTCCAATACCTACTGATAATTATTGTTGCAATGAGACTCACTGGCAAATACTACAGTAACTCTGTCACTTGTAGCCAACATTCATGAGGTTCTTCAGAGATCATACAACAGATAGAGAAAAAAAAAAGTTTTCTAAAACTAATTCTAGAAGTCTTCATGGTTGGCTTTATTAATAAAACACACTAGAAAATCCCCTTTTTAAAATTATTTTCCCAAGTATTCCCAAGTATCCGAGTGAGTCCTTTCCAAACTCTTTCATACTCACTCCATGCTCTATTTTAGATCACAGATAGATCTGCCTGTTCTGAATTTTTTTCTCTATTAAGACATTCTTTCATGTTTCATGTGGAGGATGAATTTTCCCCAGTGCTGCAATTTCTTTTGAGAGTTCCTGGTGCTCTCCGAAGCCTTTAAGAATTCCTTGGCTATGGCACAGGCTCATGGCTGAAGCAAAGCCATCTCCAGACTCACATAAATGAGGAGGGGCTCACAGGTTTGCACTGGGGGGTCTCTCAGGCCACAGTGGAGAGTTCTTAATTTTTTATCCAACCACGACGGTGGATCAGCAAAGTAACAACATCAAATGCAGCCATTCAGCAGCCTGGAGGATAATACAGTGTGAACTTGGACAGGAGAGTTTAGGCAGGTAGGAAGGGCCTGAACCAAGCGCCTACAGACACCAGGTGGGTCCTGAGATGGCAGCAGAGACCAACGGGTGCCAGGAGGCCACTGGAACTGAGCTGTAGCCAAGATTTCTGTTTCCACTGACTTCCTTCTCCATGCCTCATGCTCTGATCAGTAACTCCCTGAGATGCTGCAGGCAGGAGCAGCCCCCCATGTGCCAGCTCAAGGCTGGGGCTGCCCTTTGATTCCTTGAGTGGTCTTAGGGATATCTGAACACGTACTTCCCACCTTTTAACACCTACTATTTTCTTACACGTGTTTACCTTGCTCTGAGCTCCCTGTAAACTGCAACCAGTAGAGAGGTGTTTTTATGGGTTGAGATTTTACAAACCACTTAAGACGACTGGCAGCTCCTTTCTTATTAAAATTAATGATTTTGGGCATCAAAATCCCAGTGGTGGCTTTGAAAGTTTCTAGCTTAATTGTTTCCACTACCATCACATGAGCCACACATTGTAAACTTGATATTTCAGAACATTCTTTGGGAAGAGAATAAATAAACACTGGAGAAACGTTAAAATGCTGTAACCTAAAGAGGGTTATAAACTAACCACCAGCACGTTAGAGTCAAGTCAGGGGGAATAGATCCACTGTGGCAGCTGCATATTACATTTGGTTGATATTTGTTCCATTATGCCTGCACTAATATTTTTTTAATTATTAGTAACTGCTAATAATTGCACCAAGACTTAAGAGGGACTTTTGAAAGCTGGATGTTGATGCATGCTTGCTCCTCTAAAAGGAAAGAAAGTTAGTTTTAAATGGATTTAATCAATTAGTTACAATAATTATATTATATTATATTATATATATAACCAATAATTACAATAAAAATAAACAACAAATATTATACAATTAATTCATTATCAACCTGGCTCTTTTCAAACACGACTGTCATCCTACAGACATTCTACCAGAAGGAAAATCAAAACAGAATATGGATATTTCATCCAAATATATTGCGATAATTTTTAAAGATGTTAATTTGATGTAAGAAAGACTTCCTAGAAGATGATAATTTCCCCAGTGATTTCAGTAAAAAAAATTATTAATACAAAGGGCTCATATTTATTAATATTCTGGATTTTTCCCCCTAAAAAATAACGGCAAAAACTGCCATCTGCAATCAGATACCTGGACAATCGATCTCTGCATTATGTGAAGCTTTGCTGTTAAATTCAACTGCTCATTTCATGGACTATTTCGTGCCTTTCCCCTGGTCTCAGTCTCTGTGCACTGTGTTAGCACAGCTGCACTGTACGAAACCATGGGGATATAATGGACTTTTTTTTCCATTCCTTCACTACTGCTGAGACAGCTTTTCAAGATACATAGTTATTTTTAAGTCAGAGAAAAAGCAAGGCTAGTTTTCAGTTTGCGAGGCCACAGTGCCTTTTCTGAAGAGTGAGAAAGTACCACCCAAATATCTTGGTCCACACAAAGATCTCAGAGATTTTTCGTGAATAACTTGATGCAATTCCAGGCTTAGAGGTTCCACCCATTTTTAAATGTATCATTCCCACACAGGGTGGTCTTGGAGAAATGAAAATTATTTCAGGCCCTTAGGTGGGTTTTCCTCATCTCTGACCTTCATTTCCTTCCCTGGGATGTGCAGTCCTGCAAAACAAGTTCTCTAAAACAACCAAGTCCAAATATGAAAACTTTGGTGTCTCAACACACATCCTATGTGGCTTGGTCCTAAGGTACAGAAAACAGTGAAAACAGGAAAACATTTATTCTTGCTAGTTCTTGAAAACACTTAATCCACAGACAAAGACCTCTGTGGTTTTCTTTCACTTCTGGTGAAATTTGTCATCCTTTTCTAATTCTTTTCAAGAATTAACAAAGCAAAACATGTGAGTTGTTTGGACTGAGCTGGATGCTCCATTAGACTGTCTCAGCATTTCTCTCTCTGCCTTGTGGTCTGCAGTGTCACTCTGTGCTGGCACTGACCATTGAAAATTGACTCATTGCTGGGACATATTGGGGCTATTGAGTGGATCTGGTCAGAAAAATGATACTAACACCATGATGTCCTGCAATATATTATTTTCATATTTCCCAGGCTTAAAACTGCACAGGTCAGACCCCAGTAACGCCTCTGCCCCTGACCTGCCGGAGCAACACCAGCAAGGTTTGGACTGAGTCCCATCAAGCCTCCCCATGGGCTTCCACAGGGCCAGGGAGGGACTTGCCCTTGCCGGATGCCTTTGCTGATGATACACATCTTCCAGACAACAAAATCATCAATCTAATTCTTTCAGCAGTCTTGCGGTAACATCTCTGCTCCCTCAGATATGCGCAGAATCTTCCGAAATCCCAGCCTGCCAATTTGTTATTTGCATCCTGACTTTGCAGCACGAGCAATGGAAAAGTTTTGCTCAGGAGACTGCCATGCTTCGCAAGGGCTTCCAAGCACAGCAACATCACTGAGGTTTTCTTGCTTCAGTTCTCAGAACTGTCAGACAAGTGGAGATTTTGTTTCATGAAGAGAGAAGCCGCGGTGATAGTGAGGAATGTGCGATGTGGCAGCTTCATCCTCGTGCCACCGTTCCTGGGATGCAGGCGGCTGATGGCCAGACAGCGAGTTAAAAGCCTTTTATTGTGGATGGATTCTCATAAATTCCAGTTGGGGTGTCTTTGTGAAGGCAGGAATTCGTCAGCCCCTCGCACGCACCCTCGCTCCCCCCGCCACAGGCCACGGAGACATCTGCTCCTGGCTTTGCTTTCCCTACACATCTCTCTGAGAGAGTCATGCACACCCACAAGATGGGCACCACAATGTCCTGTCCCACAAGGGGTTTTGCTTTTTTTTCTTCCCTCTTCCATGCTAGGATAAAGCTCAGACTTTCAAAGCTCTTGGGAGAGAAGCAAACAAAAGAAGAGAGAAGCAGGCAGAAATCCTAACCCAGCACAGCTCACAGGGCCTCTTTCCAGTGATGGGAAGTGTGGACTGAGAGCACAGACTCACGTAACCAGGTGACACTGTGGATATAATGTCCTCCCCAAGATGAAAAACATAAATATCTTTTACTGCAAAAGAGAGTAGCTGCAAAGCAGAGATCAGAGTTGGATTCTCCCCATACTTAAAACTTTATCTGAGCTGCTTCAGGCTAAGTGCTGTAAATTACTCAGGATGAATTTGGGCTCAAGAGACAGTGAAAGAGAAATCCCTGATTACTCCTGTAAATCCCTGATTATTCTCTCACCTGATCAGCTTAATTATAATGAGGTTATTTTATTTAGGATGTAGTTGCCTTAGGCCTGTACACTGAAGTTAAAACTTCTTAACAGAATTTGGAAACAAAGTTGTTTTTTCATTTTTTGCACCATAGTCAACTACATCTCATGAGCACTTAAATTAGGTTAAGTAGTTAAATTAGATTACCATCCACCCCAAAGTTGGATGGTATCTCTGTGCTCTGAATCCATGTCAAACAATTTCTCTGAGAAGAATCACTGTTGCTCAAGAACTGTAACCTTAGTTTGGAAATGAATTTAGTCCTCCGCATACATACATACATATATATGTACAACTCTGTGCATAAATGAAAAGTCTGTGATGTGAAGATATTCACATGGACTGTAATGTTTTTGGTCTGAAACTATAAAGAAACTATAAAGTAAGAGGAGCAAGTAAAACTTTTGTATCTATTCTGTTTCATTAGAAGTGGAGCTGGTCTAAGACACAGAAGAAGAAATGCAAACTTTCTGCACTTCAGAGGCTGAATTTGCTGAAAAAAGAGAGGGCAGCTGTAACATTTGTAACATGTCATTTCCACATTTTCATGTGAATTCTTTCAGAAAACTCAAAATGTTTCATTTCAGCATTTTCTGAACAAAGCTTCTAATTTTTTTTAGTCTTCTGTTTTCAAAGACTTACATGCTACAAAGTGCCCTTTTTTGTTCAGAAATCGATTTCAATTAAAAAGAAAAACCCAACTAATATATAAAAATGACAAAACCCAATTCCTGCCTTCAAAAGCATCCTCAAAATGTTCCATTTCAAATTGCTCTGAACTCATTTTCCCTTCTCGATTTTTTTGGTTCAGTTTTTGAACTGAATAATCCTTTGTTTGAGCATCTTTCATGAAAACTCTGAGAGCTGCACACTCCAGCCCCAGAGGATGGGCTGTGCCCTCAGAGGAAGCATGGGTTGACCCTCCAGTCTTGTTTCCATTTTCCACATAAATAGCAAATAAAAACCTTCTTTGCTCATGGTACACAAGCCTCATCTCAGGCTCTATCCCCTAAAGCTCCACAGTCTGATTAGCACCACAGCAATTTAGTGCTAAGCTATTTCTGCCTGGGTAGTTCAGCTTAAGCGAAATACTCACAGTATAGATACCTTTGGTGCCTCACTGTCTTATGGAAGTGGTACTTAAAGCTCCTTGGATAGAATCCCTGTCCCATAGGTCTAGATGGGCTTTTTCCTGCTCAGGAATCCTGGTTCAACACGGGAGCACAGAGATATGGAGCTGTCCTGGGACACCTGGAAGTCTCCTTCAGAGAGGAGAGACAGGCATGCACATTCAAATTACAACCCCCCCCAAAACAACAAAAATAAAACCACCAAACCCCCTGTCCCAAACCCCAAACAAACCAACAAAAAACCCAAAAAACCCAACCAACCAAAACAAAACTGGCTGCTTGATTTGATTCCACAGCAGAATTACAGCTAACATACAACTGTTTGTATCTTGCCCATTTGCAATCTAAGTTGAGTTCTGCTCCCAGATTGTCTCCACTGGGAATTAGTTTCCTTCTTTGCTGGATCCTCCAGAGAGAACAAATATCTGCAGAAGTCCATATTCTCTTATCATATCTTAAAAATAAAAACCCTCTCCAGAGACACAGCTGAGCAAGGCACCAAATGCTTAGCTTGAGGGACTAAAACATTTTCACTGACTTCAGATTGAAACTAAGGGCAGATTATTCACTGTTTGCTTAGTGCTGTTTCATGCACTTCCCTCTGATGCTCTGGAAGTTGAGTCCTGGTCAAAGTGAGGTACTGGGTGGATCACAGATCTGTGCAAGCACAGCAACTTGTGTTCCTGAAGTACTTTGTTCAGTCAAAGCTTTTACAATTGCAAGACAGATAATGTGGGCTCATCAGTAGCTGCTATCACCAGAAGGAGAGAGACACAGGCCACTTAAATCCAGCAGCAGGCATAAGTGTGGAACCAAAGAGCCCTAAGAAGACCATGTCTGCAAGAGCCTCCACATTTCTGTGACACTAAATCCACTTTTCTTCTCTGTAGCTGACACTGCAAAACATCTGATCTGCACAGCCACTGATGGCTGCTGAGCTAAAAAAAGGAACACAGAGACACTCTGACTTTCTCCAAAATATTGTTAGAGCCCATTGGCCTTGCCCATATCACAGTGCCTGAGTGTTTCCAAGAAAAGAACAAGGCAGTTGTCAGAATCCCTATTCAGGCAACACTTCAGCCTGTCTGTGGGCATTTTCACTGCACAGCAAAGGACAGAGCCCTTGAAACGTGATGAAGGCAGAAGAGTCCTCCCTCCAAACCCCACTTGCTTTAATGTCTAATGCTGTTCTGTCAACTCCAATGCTAATAGCCTTCACATAATGTCTCTGTATGTATTAGCCTCATGTCACAGAGGGCTCCCCCTCTGTATCAAGTCATGCTGATGAAACTGCTTGTATCAAATGCTCATTTCTGTCTGTCAAAGCCATCCTTCACTAAAATTCTTCATTAGCAAAGCATGCACATTGCTGCTGAAACCTAAAGGAAGAAAAGAAGGATTTATATTCTCGTTTTGAGTTTGCTAATTGAAACTTATGAGACCAGACCTCGAATATCCAGGAGGCATCTGAGGCCATAGGAGAGACTGATTTTTAATGAACTCAGGCAAATCTCACTGTCTAGCTATAAACAACATGCTCCAGGTCTTCCTTCCTTAAAACAGGAAAACTTGCACTGACACCAAAAAACATCTCTCCTTCACTGAAATGTCTATAATTATTAATTTTTATTGGCACACTTAAGAATGCTAGAATTAAATTATGCATTCATTAAAGAGCACCATCTCAGCAAGCTGACAGGCAAAGGGTGTGAGACAATTACAGACAGTACAAAGGTGACAGCTCCTGCAGCCTTCCTCTCCAACTCTGTTGGAGACCTCAGTGCACAGGAGCTCTAGGGGCTCACCCACCTCTATTATATGTGCATATCTGTTTGTTTGTTTGCCTTGAAATGCTTTATCTAAGTGCCAGTTGTCCAAGAGGGTATCACAGCTGAGTACTTGTAGCACTGCCTAGCTACGGAAAAACATGCAATATAACACATGTAACAGATGTCAGAGACTCATCAGAACTATGCCTGGCATCCAGCACAGGTTCCACGTTAGCTTCTTATCACAACACAAAGCTGAACACTGAGAGTGACCAAACTAGGACTTCTCATGAGGTGGTGCTGTAATACAGCTCAAACTGCAGGAAAGTCAATGCTGTTGAATTGATGCCTATGTGAGATGTTTTAATTCAGACCGCAGGACGACTCATCTGGCTCTCTCTCTACAGAGACTGAGTGCTAGGGGCTGCCCCACAAGCCTGTTAATTCTGAATAAAAGGGGAGGCTACTCTGTCCCTCTATTGCCTTCCTTTTCTAGTAAAAATTCATCTGACAGCCAGTCAGAACTGAATTATCCCAAGTAGCACACAGAACAAAAAAGAGTCTATGTCCTTATTGATGTGAAAAAAAGCATGATGAAGTCAGGCTTTATGAGGAAAGGTTCAGCCCTTTTCTATACACCACTGTCAAACAATCAGGGAACCTACAGACTCCTAGACCTCATCAGGTCTGTTGTCCACAGACCGAGCAGGGCTTCTTCAAAAGGCAGGAGAGGTAAAGAAGGGGGCAAGTGGAATAGTGCACCCCAGTAGTGAAAGAAGAAAACAAAATCAGACTCCACCTCCATCACCTCATTTAAACCACTTCTGGTTGCCTGTGGATTTCATTTGATGCCTTTCTCTGACATGAGTGGGAATTGCTGACCATTTAGCCACGACTGCAATCAGTATCAATGCTTGAATACATAGAAATTGCCCTAAATTCATGGCTGCATTTGTGAAACAAACAAATTAAACCCTTGTTACCTCTGCATTCTTTCAAGTCTATGTCCTTTCTCCTTAAGGGCAATGTTTCTAAAATTGCCTCAGCGATTTAAAACCTCAGTGCCTGCTAAATGTCAACGGAAGCCGCAATTCCCACCTAAAACTTAATCTATATACCAATTTACAAGTGCAAAATTGCCATTTAACATTAGCAAGAAACCCCATGCCTCTAGGGAAGAAATATGATTCCTTTGTCACAAACTCAAAGCAAGGTTTGTTTTGACAAAATGGTGGAAAAAGTGAAACTGTATCTACTGCGTTCACTGACTGCAGGTCAGCCAGTGGAACCACATGATGCTTCTGGGAAAAGGTCTTCAGCCTAAGAGGCACCATGGAGGAACGAGGGAGGCACCCAGCAAAACCAAACTGGAGTCAGAGGTGAGGACACAACGAGGTCCTTCAGACCTGCTACTGCCAGGACAAAAGCAGAGCGAGAGCCACCCACTGACCTGGACCAAACCACCACCAGTATTGGTGTTACACAGCTTTGGTTCTTCGCACTGCCAATTTAAAAAAATCAGCTTTTTATCTCCAAAGTTCATGGAGAGACTTCTCGATCTTCCTTGTGATGGAATATGACGCCTTGACTCTGTGGGTGTTAGGAATAATTCCTTAGAATTACTTAAAATGCCACAAATGCAGGCAATGTTACAACCTAACCCCACTACAGCAGCAGAGATTTACTGCTCTCTTTGTAGAATCATTGAATTGTTTAAGTTGGAAAAGACCTTTAAGATCATGAAGTCCAACTGTTAATCCAGCACAGCAATGTTCACCACTAAACCATGTCCCCAAGTGCCACATGTACACACCCTTTAAATCCCTTTAGGGAGGGTGACTGCTCTGCCTCCCTGGGTAGCCTGTTCCAATGCGTGGCAACCCCTTCTGTGAAGAAATTTTTTCTAATATCCAATCTAAACCTCCCTGGCACAACTTGAGATCCTTTCTTGTTCTCCTACCACTTGTTATTTGGGTAAGAGACCAACTGCCCCCTCAGTAAAACCCTTTCAGGTAGCTGTAGAAAATGACAAGGGCCCCCCAAGCCTCCTGTTCTCCAGGCTAGACAACTCTAGTGAGCTTATTTCTAGCAATGTTTTCTTTTCCTTTCAGAAATCAGGAGGAGACAATACTGCAGAAGTATTTGAGATCCATGTGAACCTTGTTTATCCACTGTGGATTGGGATTTACATTCCGGGGTATAATGAACCCAGAGACACAAAGATGTGGGCGCACAACATTATTAAACCCTTGAAGATCATCCCAGTCCCACTCAATAACGGAACCTCTCCTTAATGGCTCTGGCATGGATATGAACTATAGCCTGTAGCAGAGCTCAATGCCAACAGAAACCAACAACTCTGCTGAGGCTTTACTGTTTTTCTTCAGTGGAAGGGGAAAGTGTTTATCTGGGAAGTGTTTCACATCACGGACAATAGGAAATTGTTCAGCTTTCCACAAATAGGCTGGTGTGCAACTTCCATGCACTCTCCAAGGAAAACTTTGGAACATTGGCCACATCTTTACAGCATGGATTTCATGTAAAGTAGGATTTCATCCTTCATCCTGATTTATTCCTGCTTCATCCTCGTTTCAAAGTGCTGCACTTATTTCAAACACAACACAAGGCTCATCTCTGAACGTGCACTTTGATCACGGGGGTCTCCAGATTGGTACTGGCCCTTCAAATAGAAACAGGGATGTGCTGTCCTGACAGAGGAAGTTCTGGGACTGCCTTTACTTTTGCAAGAGTAATTTGGAACTGTGAAGCTGGGATCATATGGCAGGAGATATGGCAAATCCAGTTGCCAGACAGGGCACTGGGTACCAAAGCACTTGGATCCCTGTGACTTTGCTGCTGAAGTGCTACAGGTTAGCAGGAAAATGTTACTACTCCTGAGTTGACTGGAAATCACTGACTTTGGTGTGTTCTTTCCCACAAATGAGAGCACCAAATTTGGTCTCATTGTCTCCAAGCTGCCACCAGCAGAGAGGGACACTATGGAATTGTGAACTGCTCTTATGCCCCATACAGCAGTAGGAATGAGAAATATCCCAAAATTTAGTCCTTCTGTCAACTCTGGCTCTCAGTAAGACCAAATGTTTTCAGGCTGAAGTGACAAAAGTTACAAACATGGTGGGTATAAATTTATATGTAATTCTTGATGCTGATGAGAAATTCTGTACTGTGGTGGGGCTACATGAGGCAGGCAGATGGGCACAGCCAGGTCCACAGTGGCCAGGAGGGTGTGAATCCTCCAGGCGCTTCTCCTGACCAACAGGAGCCTCTGACAGTGGCAGAAGATCCCGTTTTCACAAGCAGAACAACTGCATTATGTGTAGTTGCCTGCCTAAGCAAGAGGTCAGTGTAGAGGCCCAGACACTTCAGTTTCTCCAGACGCACCCTATGCCCCAAATTTTCTAAATTTGCACCTATGAATCCCAAACCTGGATTACTGTAGTGGTGTGTTTTTAGCAATCACAACTGAAAGAAACTCATTATTCAGGAAGTTCTTCCACCATATCACTTGCCAGCCACTGTACCTGGATCCATCTACAGCATCTGATCCATTTTTCCTCCCTCCTGTTTCTGCTCAAAGGTCCATTTTTCATTCTTCCTGGAATGCAGAGCATTTGGGAGTGCAGGTGGGAAACCAAAACCTTTCAACACCCACTAATAGAAATTCGTTTTATTAATTAACTTTGTGGGAAGAAGAAAAAAAAAAAGGAGAGCTGATCTTCTGCTGTGAAATCATGAATCACTGTGGAAGAGAAAACATGTCCTCTGAGGCACCTGAGGCCACTTCAGACAGAATGAGTGACTGAGCTGCTTCCTTGGAAAGTCCTGAGTCATCAAACACAGCAGTTTAATCCCCAGGAAATGGGAAACACATTGGCATGATGTTCACTTGCATGGAGCATGAGGTCCAGAGAAGGGTGAAACTCAAAAGATTCTGGAGATCAGTTTAGCCTGTGGAAGGATTTTAAAACCTAAATGCTTCTCTGAAGTATATCTGATCTGGATCTGGGTACTGTATTCCCAACACATGATTTCCTGGATGAATTAAACTCTTTACAAATTTTAAAGATTGCATATGAATTTACTTTGACTTCTCATAAAAATGATTCAATGGTCATGACACAAAAATGCATTCTGGCTTCTAAGGTATTTACTGTGACAAGTGCTGCATAAATTCCCCATCCTTAATTTACTGTTACAAAAACTTACTCTTTTTGGCATTCCTGCTCCTTTTACTAGCACCTAACTAGGAGGAGGGGCTGATACACATGGATCTCAGCCTGACTCTTCACTGTATTCTCCTAAAGGGACACCTACACAGTCATTTCAGAACCAAAGCTGGGTTGTGGCCAGCATGAAGTCACCTGGCTTGGCTGAGATACCATGAGTTCTTAGAAGCGAGATTATTTTGCACCAAAATGGGCAAGAAATGACACAGAATCACATCCCACTTGAACATTTGGGTGACTTTCTACTTGTGGAGGCAATTCAAAAAGGTTTCAGTAAATTTCACAGCTTGCTACAAATAGATTCATCTACAGGGAGTCATTTAGTCGTGCCACCAGTCACATAATAGTATTCTGGAGGGCTTCCAACCCCATTTAAACTCCAAAGAATGTCCTTAAGAACACCTGATCACTCATGAAAGATGACATATGTACTTCTCAACAAAACCCTCTGTATAACACTGCGTCCTTGATTGTTTTTTCCTAAGGGACTGTTACTGAAGGAACTTTAAGTGAAAATGTCAGTGAGAGAAGTCATTGACTTCCTTTTTTCCTGTTCCATTTTTAGGAGCTTGTGCATTGTAAAGAGCTCCCTGAAAGCTAAATCACTACATTCATGCTGAATCAAACCACATTATTGATTGATTCACAGCCCAGAGCTCTAGCTGAAGGAAAAGAAGTCAGCTCTGGATGTGGAAAAGCTCTCTGTCCTAATGTGTGAGGTCTCTTTGCCAGACAACGTGATAGTGAAGGTAAGGGAAGGTGGCACTGCAAAGACAGAGTGACAGCAAACAGACCACAAACTTCCTCAGACAAATGACACCTTTCCAACCACACAATACCACTTGATACCTTTGTGCCCCTTGAGCTGTTACAAAGTGCAGCTGCACTTCAGCCCAGATTGATATCGCCAGGGGTGGAGGCCATCAATCCACAGGACAAGTGCAGGCTGGATACACAAACAAAGTCACACAACCTCACTGTTTCAGCGCTGGGGAGGGGACGGTACAGTTTTTCCAAAGGCTTAAATGAGCCTAGTGACACCTCTCACAAAAATGACTGCACATCTAAAACTTCATTAGTCACCTAAAACCAGCCAGACACCTCCTGCAAGCAAGCTGGGGCAGTTGGCTAAAGACACCCATGAGCACTACTCTGGAAAAGCCAGTCTTTTTATTTTCACTGTAGAAGGCATCTGCACAACTGTGTGAACAGATTCTGAGTTTTCCACCAATTCCCTCATGGCTCCACACAACCAAAGATGGGAGAGGATCAGCAACCATCTCATATTTACGATGACCTCTAAAAGCTACTGGCACTGATGGAAGCCAACAACTTCAGTGCAAGTTGGATCGGCTTTATCTCTAATAACTATAAACCAAAATTTTCATCTCATACTCATGACCTGAGGTGAAAAGATCTGCGTTAGAGTTGGCTGGAAGCAGAAAGAGGATGAAAAATCAGCTTCTCCTGTGGAAACAAGAACTGAAATTTGGCTAGGAAATAAGGTAAGAACTAGCTCTGAACTTTTGAAGTCTCCAAGGCTCTGTAAGTTTACCATTAGAGAGTTTATGGAGTATGAGATACAGATCTCCTAAAACTGATAGGCAGCAGATCAGCAAAAAACCCTAGAAACCTTAGTACTGGCTCCAGGACAGCTCAGAGACCGAGCTGCCCTTGAGCAAAAAGAAGCAAGCCCAGGTTCCCCCAGAGGCCCCCTTCCCAAGGAACAGAATTATATGGAATATGAAACATTTTTTTCAAAAGAAACCAGAAAATTTGCCAAGGATAAAATCTGATTATATAGCAAAGTGAATGTCCCACTGGGAGAACTAGTCAAGCATGAAATTCCTGAGAAGTTGTGTTCTGTATTCTTACTCCAACATCATGAACTATCTTGTTCTTTCCCAGATTTTTTTTGTAGCAAGTTGCTAAATTCCATTCTCTCATAAGGTGTTCAGTGTCTAAAGGTGGCCTAAAGAATACACAGATACACTGTCTCTAAGTAATGTGTTGCTCAGGAAGTGACAGGATAATTAAATTTCTATGGCCGAGAACTTGTAAGCTGACTTTGCTTCTCTACCACGTTTTGGAGACCTTCTTCCATGTTTTTCCCCCTAAGAGTCACCTTGGCTGGCTCAGGCTTTGTGGCTTTTAGGAAGACAAAGAGACAATTAAATTGCAAAGGAGGATATTTTAAAGGCATGCAGGAACATGAAAATATAATGTGCATATTTTCATGGCTAAGTATTTTAAGCATGGAGTAGTCACATTCTCCAATGTTAGATGAGGCAATAAATTTGCCAGTGCATGAAGATGAACTCCACTTAATCCCGATGCACCTCTCACTGTAAATTATGTTGTCAGAGAACCTCCCTAAAAAATGGATTCACTTTTCTTCCCAGGGAAGGGAGCTAGTGATGGCAGTATGATCCTCAGGCTCAGATCAAGTGAAAGATCCAAAGGTTTACAGGAGGTTTAACAAGAACTGCCACATCCTAAAGGGGAGATTATTCCATCCACATAAAACAAAGGGGTGCATTTTTCCCTGTATCAGAAGACATGGGATCCAGAATCTAGCTTTCTCAGTTCTTTTTTCCTCAACTAATTCAGTCGTTTCCAATTAAAGTGTCGTGGCTCTTGTAATATTTTTTCTTCACTTGTGTGTTTTCTAAACAAACTTTTACTTATGTCAGAGCAACTTTAACATTCTCCCTAACACATCCCAAAAATTAACAGCTATGCAGAGTGGAGAAACCCTGACTAGCAGGCACCAGAAAGCTAAAGCTGTGTCGGCATCCCAAGGAACTTGGCAACTACTGGGAGATTCCTGAGAGTTCTGGGGGCATCTGTAATTTTCTGGGATCTCCTAAACTGGGTTTACCAAAGTGAGGCTGTGGGGAACGTTATGTCCAACATTCTTCCCAATTCTGTCCATCACCTTGAGAGGGTTAAGGACCCTGATGGAGTGAAATGGCTGCATCACTGTGTGGATGGAGTGTGCTTTCATCCCACAGGGAAGGAGAGGGCATTCCTAGGGGAGCAGAGACTTCCACCCTGAGACAACAACGAGTAGCAGAGCCAGGCTCACACCTGCAGGATGCTGTAGGAGAAGGAAGAAGCTCTCTGCTTCAGACAGAAGGACAGGAGTAAGTCACAACAGCAAAGACATGTTGCTTCAACTCGAACAGGAAGTGCAAACATAAGGAGCAAGGGTAATTAATTTCTCCAGCAGAGCTCTGAGAATTTACAATAAACTCTCAAACTCTCAGACAAGCAGACATAAAAACTTGTGCTGAATTCTTCAATTCGTCCTGAATTCCCTGATTCTGAAAGAAGGCAACACTGATCCCATCCTTGGAGGGAGTAGCCTGATAAAACTGAGCACTGCTGCTGTTCTTCTGGCCAGAAGGACGGTGTGCAGCACGTCAGGGCTTGGCACATGGCAGAAGGTCAGAGCTGATTCTGAGAACCCAGCAACAATAGTCATCACGGACACAGGTGCTTCCTGGATTGATCTTGCAGTTTGGCTGTTTCCAGTTAAATGTGAAGCAGCTGTGGCCCTTTATCTGCTCAAGTCACTGGAATCTGTCTAAGGGGAGACTTTGTCTCATCTCCTCCTCTCTCCCAGCCCCAAGCATGCAGCTCTGTTTTCTGAAGACAGAGAGGAGCAGGGACAGCCAGTTGGCAGAACTCCACAAGAAAAAAAAAAGAAAAAAAGTTGCTTTTCTTATCTCAGGGCAAAGCAATGAGATATTGATTCAGCCACTAATTTTCCAATGCCTTTATCTGGGGACAAGGATGACAGCCAACAAAACAAGAAGCAAATATGAACCACTGCTGCAGGCTGTCACGCAAACAGTCAGGACACTTCCCTCAGGCAACAAAATGAACAAATTAAACTAATGTGAGAATAAGTTCTCAAGTGTTTATGGCATTGTTCTGCATGATGCATAGAACAGAGTTTCTTTTATAGAAAGTGATTGAACTTTAAAGAAGGTGTTTTCAATAGTAAGCTGGTGGAATTCTGGAAGAGGCACAGGAAGGTCAACACTGGGCCACCAGGCAGATCACCAGGAGGAGCCAGGAGATTTCAGAAATCCAGTCAGTAAGAGCTCCCAAATAGCTCCACACCAGCTAAATGTACCTTATATAAACTTTTCTTTGCCAGTTCACTGATTCTGGAGCCATCAGACCCCTCTACGTCTCGGCTATCTCGTCAAGCCAGACAAGATTTAATTTTATTTTTCCCCAATACCTTAGGAAAGGGAGGATTTGGCTCAAATTTGAGCTTGTCACTAGACAACAGAAATGTGAGACTCTAGGTATTCAGTTTGGTTGGCCTAAAGAGCAGCCATTTCACAACCCATGCTTAGCATTTTGGACAGAGGAAGCCAACAATCCTCTGGCTTTACCCAGTCTGAATGCAACTGAAAGCATAAACAGCTTTGGTCTTTGTCTGGTTTCACTCTTCCCAAGGCTTTTCTTTTTTTGATATATAAGAACAGTGCTATTTTATTTTCTGTTTATTTTATTTTCTACAAAAGGGATTCTCTTGTCCCTTCTAAAACCAAAATGGATGGCAAAATTTAAACATCATACCAGACTATATACTCCACCTATTTATGGTAATGCTGCTGAATTATTGTTGAACAATAAAGATCAGACTATCAATCATGCCAATAATAGTAATAATCATACTGTTCTGGGAACAGGGAGATTAAAGAAAATGACCATTTGCTTTTTTGGCAAGGCAGCTCTGGTAGTAAGCAGGACATAGCATGAGTGTTTTGCTAAAGTTACTTTCATATAATGGGGCTTCTTACTTAACCTGAGAAAAATTTTCCTGCAAATCACTGTCAAGGAATCATTGATATTCATCTAAAACCACCCTCGAATTCAATCTGATATACTTTCAAACATTCCTATGTGCCAGCTCAAACTGTTCCTCTTCATTCTTTTACATACAGTCTGTCCACAACCCTTTTTTTGAATTCCCTTTGCCAAAACATAAGCATGCAGCTGCTTCAGGTTTTTTTCCAACCCTTGCATTTTTTCCATGTGCTGTCCACCCCCCCAAACTCCACATTAGAATCCAGCTGATCTTCCCTGAACACTGTCCAATTTTTCAATTGTCAATGTCAGAACGCAACGCAGTGAGCTTGACTCCCTTACACAACTTATTTGGAAGTAAAGCTGAAATGTCTCTTTTGGGCTTGAGCATAGGAAAGAAATACCTTTTCACGTATGGCTCCACAAGAATCAGGATGAAAACACTGGCACTTCTGTAACCCACAAAAATGTTTCTGCTCTGCAAGCAGCTCAAAATTTGTTGAGCTTCTATTTGTTTATTCTATGTATGTATTTCGTTACTACAGTCACTATAGCAAAATGGTTCCTCCTCTGGGTCTTTAAATTGTTTTTATTTCATCTTTTTAAAAGGAAAGAGACAAGTAAAAAAAGGAAGGCTACACAAAAATGCAAGGTTCCGTAAGACATTCAATTACAGCAACATGACAACATACCATAAACATAAACAACACAACAACTATTAAGTTGTCCTGCATTCACGGTATTGTACTGTGTTTGGCTAGACTGCCTTTTGCAGCTCACCCAGAAATCATAAAGCACAAGCTATTCCATAAAAAAAGAGACAAAATGGTTTGCAGCAGTCTCCTCATTTCTAAGAGGGAGCCCCAAGCTCCCTCTGATAGCTACATCCCAGTTACAGGAAAATGACAATAGAGCCCCTGATGTGCAGTTTTGAGAGTCTTTTTTCTTCTAAAGGCAGAAAGCTGTTTCCTGTGAATATATTTACTCTTTATTCACAATTTCTATAGTTTTCTGCTGCTTCTGCACCTTGAATAATTCAGTCTAGTGGCAACTCTGGATTTTTTTTTGCCATGCAATTTGTTTTTCTTTCTTTATGCTCATCTAGAACTGGCAGATCTACCTTATCATCAGACCACAGGAAAACTCACAGAGCATCTAATCCTTATGGGGGGCAACCATGTGACTCTCTTGACTCCATCCAGTATTCCTGCACAACCATTTACCCTTTAATAAAGTGTTGTATGTTCAATGTTCAGAGCACTGAATTTCCGCATTGGAATTAGGGTTCTACTCCAGGCAAACCTGCCCAACATGATGTTCGGGAGCTGGGAACAGAAGTTACCCAGGGTGGGTACTCAGCTGAGGACACACTGATCTAGGCAGAGTCCAAGCCCTCTTGCTTTCAAGTGCATTTCCCCCAGGGATTGGCAATTTTAGGGAAGACATCACGAACAGGAGACAAGGCAGGGGAATGTGCACACAGAGGTGCCCCACTCTGCAAATAAGCCAACAGTAAGCACTGGCTTTGAGCCAAGTTTCCTGCCCCATCCTTTATTTCAAGTCTGTGATGATGTGTACAGACATAGCCTAACACCAGAGAGCAGAGACTATTCTTGGGCCTCTCTCACACTGCTGCATCTTTAGTTCTTCTCAAGGGCTTGCAACACTCAATAAATTAATAGTTTCACAATTTCCAGTTGAAACACTTTTTATGGGAAGATGATACTTTCAACTAAATGAAAATTGCTGAAGAAAGTGTCTGCTTCCCTGAGTGGAAAGTTTTTTTGTCAGAAACCTAGGAATGGTACACCTTGGCTGCTCTGCTA